>SCLH01000392.1:225313-242215 GCA_004367855.1 Oikopleura vanhoeffeni | reverse complement strand
AGAGATTTTCGCCGATACCTGGACAAAGGATATAATAACTAGACTCTAGATCTAGACGTTTTGAAATAAGAAATTTGAAAGTCAAAAATGGGTACCCGATTTTATTAGCCATCTTGTACAGAAATTTTTCATGCGTCATTTAACCCCCACCGCACAAGCGGTTTCAGAACACAGAGACCAAAATATTATTGGGAAGGTCATTTTGGCCGGCGGAATATCGGAACCCAGACCCCGATAGTCCCCTTATTTTAATTTCAAAATTGGTGAGTTCTAGAAATGTCTCAAATCAGACTGGAAAATGCAATATTTGGATGCAATTTTTTTGTAATTGCAGTTAAACAGTAACTGAACAAGAATAATATCTACAAATATACTTACTAGCGTCGACTTTTGAAAGGGGAAAACTTGGCATTATTTATTTTGACACTAGGCGCACATGGTGGTGAAAAGAACTAATTTCGTCTATCTCGTGACTGGAACAAATAATGAATGTATAATATACTATAAGGGTATTTTTCAACAGCTAAAATGTTTTGGCATCATTTATTTCACAACTGGCACCACCTGGTAGTGAAAATAGTCTTCACACACTCTTGCGTGATATTTTTTTCATTTGAAACAGTAAAACCTGAAATTTAGAAACCATAAATATTAATGTCAAATCTTAAAAGCTAATTTTGCTAATTAGTAATATTAGCAAATACTATCTGTGTGTTCTGAACACTCTCGTGCAGGTGAGGGGGTAGGACATCTCGTGCAGATGGGGGTTAAGACTTAGTTTTATTTGTTTTTCGAGATTTTTCCAAAAAAATCCCGGTTCAAAGTGCGAAAAGTGACTTTAGTCTCCGGAGGGTTTATGGGAGTTAAAATAGCGATATCAAAAATAAAATAAGCTGAATCGAAAGCGAAGGGTTTTCTTCCAGGATTTTTTTGATCAAAGATTAGCAAGATTAAACTTTGACTCAAATTATCGGTATACCGCGAACTACAGTGTTCACGAGAGATAAACATGTTGATCTTCATGAATCTCGCGATTCCATTTTACACTTCACGGTATCAATCCCACCACTTAGTTTTATACTTGTAGTTTACAGGTCCGAATCTTATTTTGTTATAAATGCATTATTAATGCATTACAAAACACTAGCAAATATAACTGCGTATTATTTGGTCGCTGAGGTTTTGCACCATAAAGACGCGCTCGTGACAGCCGGCAAATGCATTTTTTTTATATAAAGAATATCTTGGTTTCGATATCTAAAATGTTTCAAACTTTGGGAGATTGGTCAACATGAACTGATCGAGAAATTCCCAATTTTCGTCGCACGTCCATTGTTGTAAATAATTGCTGAACGAATTTTTTTTAATAAAAAATAATAAGCAAGTGTTATTGAGTACATCGCCATTGGCCAGGCTACTCGCAGGCAGTTTAAAGGTTTAATTATAATTTATTGAAGAATTTATAATTTGGGCAGAACAATTTCAAAATACGATGTAGTTTAGTTTTTAAGATATCCATTTCCACACGGTGATTGAGGCAAGTTTTTTCGTGGAGATTTATCCGACGTAAGGTTCATATCGATCATTATGCTGGGTACTAATAAAACTTAAATTGAGAATGGTTGGAAGGCCTCGTGGTCGTCGGAAGAACTTTTCTCAACTTTTTTCTTGCTTGAAGCTCTAGTACGCTACGTGTCATGCGTCTCCGAGTGAAATCAACCAATCATAGTGCAGGAGCGTATGTACATCAATATCCCTTCAAAACTCCGTTTTTTTTATTTTTAACTTCTACTTAAGCCACTAAGCGTAATACCTTTACTGCTTAGAACACATTTAAGTTTCTTCTCTGTGTTAAATACTTTAATTAATGTTACAAGATCTCCACCAAAAATCCGTTGGTTATGGGTTCTCAGTGATACAGACTCCTCCGCAGTTTGCACACGTAAGTCTGGAATCCAGCAGGTTTTAAACAATTCACCATTAAATTCTAGATAAGTCCCTGCGTCATTCAGCCAATAACATTCCATTGAATTTATACATTACCAAACTTTATTTTTTTCATCAACTTATCTAACAAGTACCGATTAACGTTTTTGATGGACGAAAAATAATAGAAAGCGGAAATTGACGAGCTTCGTTCGAGCTCGATACAAGTAGAACTGTTAAATCATTTAAGAGTATGTAAAAAATTGTTCGAAGACCAAAAGCTCCAATTTCCTCTGGAATGAAAGTACATTCTTCTGCCGAGTTCATGGTTTTTGATCCAGAGAAATTTTCCCTTGTTGGTCTCGAACAATTTTTTTACATACTGTATCTGCACAAATGTTTGGCAGGATAATTTCATGATGAAGAGACCTCGCATTTTACTTCAAGGTAAAAACTGTTCTATTAAGGGTATCCCGGTCCCTAAATTTGACATATTCTCGATAAAAAAGCCACCACGGCGGTCAAAGGATATTATTTAGATTATCCAGTTTGTTAAAACTAGCCTTCATCTTGCGTAAAAAATGTGCAATTTTTTTTTGCATAGCATACACTCCCAGACACATAAGACGAAACAGGGAGACCTTAGTCAAAACGTGAAAATCTATCTTCTCCAGGCTTTATTTTGAATAAACTTAAATTTTAACATTTTCTAACATTTTTTAGGTTAACCGTATAAGTTAGTAATTAACCTTCTGAGGAGCGCTTTTGTCGATTAAGTGCCAAAATTTTTTCTAAGAATATGCGATAAAGCACACGTTTTTTTGGAACTTTGTTCATCGGGAAATCTTCTCCTCCAGTTTAAATTCAAAATTCCCGTCAAATTTTTTGCAAACGGTAGCTCGAAACAAATAGAAACTTCTGAGGAAGCCGTTTTTTTCAAATTTCCGACGCCAAACTCAACAATATGAATTTTTGAAGGTCACGTGAAAAAATTTCCGAAAAAACATGTGCTTCGAATTTTTTGATAGTATGCTCAAAAAAGTAAGAGCACTTGGAAAAAACTGAAAGAGAAGTTGGCTTACGCTCCAACCATATTTTGAAGTTTTAGTGGTCAAATTGACACAAACGTTATTTTTGAACATAATTTCGAGAAAAATACTTAGAAAAAAATGCGAAAAAACGCAAAATTTTTGAAATTCTTTTTTTGGTTGTCATTTGAGTTGTTGTTATGCGTTCAAAAACATAAACAATTGATTTGTTGTGCATTTTTATGAATAATACTGATAAAATCTTAGGAACACCGGAATACCTTAAATGGCAGTTTAACAAAAGTGAAATTTGATTTGCGAAAAATCCTACTTTAAACTGCTCCGGAAACTGGAGAACCCGGCCTTGTAAATGGATGCATCCCCCGACGGAATTTTCGTATCCTCATTTTTTGCCTATTTTTTGCTTAAACCCAAAAAATGTTGGAAAAACCCACCGCCGAAAGTCATCATTTTACAAGCCTGGTGAAAACTATGTTTAAGAGGGTGGTGTCGTAATCTGGTACCTTTCAATCACGCCTCAGAACAAATCTAGGGCAGTTGTGAAAATCTGAGGATACTACGTTTGTAGATCTAGCCTTCGTCTAACATTACACATCTCAACGTCAATCTGTACATACACCACCAGGTGGTGAGTCTATTCTAGAGCACTAAACGTTTTTTAAAATCGATCTTCTTTAGACCCACATACAAAGCGTACGAAAATTTACAACAGAGTACGGGAAAGAGTGAGGTCACCAATACTGTTGGAGCTTTTTTTGAAATTTCGCTCTGAATTTTTCTTAGAATCACTTTTGAACGCCGATTTTTACCAATTTTTCCGACTTCAAACTCCATTTCTTTAGACGAATGTTCAGAAGATAAGTCGTTTTTCGACTGGGTAGATAAATTATGCGTCAATATGTTGGTCTGGGATTTTTATTTTCATATAGAATTCTAGAAAATATGACTTTTAGTATAGTAACCGGAAATGAAAAGTCGAAAAAAAGTTCGTCTGATCGGAACAAAGTACCACCAATTAAGCTAGATTCACTGTAGTTGGCTTACAGCTATCAAATTTTAACCAATCAGCGTCAAATTCGATAATTAGGTTAACATTTTGGCTTAAAATATATGAAATTTAGAATTCGATTAAACATTTCCGATAATTTAAATTCATGCATCGTTGGTGGGTCATATTACCAATAAAAAATGTTCATATCAGGTAGAATACCGGTTTTATGCGAGTTAAAGCAAAAAAATATGATTTTAAAATTTAGATTTTTCTAGATTCTTTGAAAAAAAATATTGCCACCAGAGATTCCTTGGGTCAACTTTAGTCATAACCGATATAATTATCAATAATTAATTCTATAAGGGCTTCAAAAAATTACGACACCTCCCCCTTAACTTAGAAAAACTTAAATTTAAGGGAGTGGGTGTGCTGATTTGGCCCTTCCAAGGTCATTTCCCGCCAACAACTAGCAAAAGGATATTCCCAAAAACATTTGTAACTAACAAAACCACCTTCGCGGTAATTTTGAACTTAACAATCAATTCTGATATACAAACCACTACGCCAACACCTACGGCTTTTAAAAGCTTAATTAAAAAAGACACGCAGTTCGTACCATACTCTACTTCAATTTTCATCATTTTTTATTATTTTTTTGTGTCAACGCTCTGCGGAAAAAGCCTTACAAATAATTCAAAATCGCTTTTTTGTTTTAACATTTTGCTTCAGCGGAACAAAAACGCAAAAAAGAAAAATTTTGAACTAGTCATTTGGGGGGCTCGGCAAAAGCTATCTCTCCACCAGTTTGAAGATAACAGTTGACTCATACTGCATCTGAAGCACAAGACTTGTTTTTACAATGAACTAGAGAGTTTTTTTTTTGGAAATTTTGATTCGGCGTCTCTTGGGGGCCGAGTCAACTTTTATCACGTTTTTGAGCGAAACCAGAAAAAAATGCTTCAAAAATAATTTTTTTTCCGTAGATAACAGACACTTTTAAGGATTTTGGTTCAATTTGAAACTCGTAGCGTCAAAAGAAAACAAATAAGCGCACTTTCAATATAAATCATAAATTAATTCAATAATTTTTTGTTTTTCCGTTTTTTTGGCCGCCGAAATCAAAATTTATAAACAAAAGCAAATTTTGCATTATGTTAGGCTTACTCCGGAGCCCTCACACAAAAAAATAATGAAAAATGATGGAAATGAGGAGTAAGTACGAACTGTGGTGTCTTTTTTAAGAAGCTTTTTAAACAGCGTAGGTGAATTGTATAGATTACTGTTAAACTTAAAATTACCGCGAAGGTTGTTCTGTTAGTACAAAATGTTGTTTGGTAGTTTGGCCTGGAAATCACCTAGGAAAGGCTCAATCAGCAACACCCACTCCTTAAGGGGTTGTTCCATAGCCTGGAAGCGCTTTTTCGAAGGTCTCATACTTTTGTTTTCCTTCATAACAATTTTATAAATATCTCAGGATAGTAGTTTCGTATATCTCTGGAAGCACATTTTACTTCTGACTTTTTCATAGCAAGTTCGACCAACCGGTAAATTGAGCTTTAACCGGCGAACATTTTTTTTTGAAAATCCTATTTTTCCTTTATTTCAAAAACAAGTCTTTTTAGAAATGTAACAAGCCCAAGGGGTGTTGAGCAGATGTTGCAAGCATTTTTTTAATTTCGCTGTAAATCGACCAAAAAAGTGCGCGAAATCAGAATATTTTGAATATCGAAAGTGAGAATATAGACAATTAAAATGCTAGCAAAAGATCCTTGGTAACGGTTTGCTGGGAAACGATATTAGAACTTTGGTCTGATTTGAACAGACAACGGTGCTAGAGATCAAAAAATTAAATTTTGATGAAAAGTTTATTTTTTCTAGAATCCGCTGTGTTTTCAAAATCAGACCCATAGTGCTATATCGTTTCCAGCAAACCCGTACCCAAGGAATCTTTTGGTGGCATTTAAATTGCTAATTTCTCCTTTCGTATTCAAAATTTTTCGATTTCGCCGCCACTTTTTTGTCGATTTACCAGCGAAGGACGTGCTTTTCCGTACCCAAATTGGTCTGAATAAAAAAAAATAAGCAGAACCCAATTTGTAGAACGCACGTGCGGTGCCTAGCGTACCAAATGGGTAACAGACACCGACTCGATTTATTATTGATTTTTTGTTGTTAGTACAACCTATCGCGTTGCAAAAACTAAAATAATCTGTACTGAGGGGTTTCGTTTTGCCAGATAAGTCTCACGGTACTGACCCTACTTATGCGACATACAGTTAATCGCTATACTGTGCTCCAGTCAATCGGTGAAATTCCTCACCACCCCTTATGACGCAATAATCATGAAGGTTGCGGTTTTTCACAACATATTTTTCATTGAGAACAAATTTTGGGTACGACCTAGGCAGCGCCCGTGCTTTCCCGTACCCAAATTTGACGCCTAAAATAATTAAATTAATTTTCCTGAAATGCTTCTACAAATATTTAAGTCTTTTTTGCTGGTATCTAATTGCAATCTTCAGGACTAAAGCGTCACTACTCTATAAGAGTTGCCTAGGGGTTAAAGCTAAAAAATTCAGCCTTATTGTGCTCTGTAACGACTAAAAAGCGTGAAATAAAAGCAGACTAGAGCAAGTCTACCGATTCCTAATGGCCGCTCTTGGTTCAAGATCGTTAATTTTTTTTTTAAAATTTAACTGAATTACCTAAAAATATGCTTATTTATTTTGACTTTCTTGAAATCTCCGTCTTTCACATTGCGCTTCTCATCAGCTTCAGTTCTCTAATTTAGTTTGTGTAGAATTTTTATTTAACGATAAGACAATTATAATCTTCCCGATCGGGACGGAAAATTCAAAATTTGACGTACTCGCTAAATATATTTTATGACTTTTCTCTTGTCTATATAAAAGTTTTATTATTATAAACAATTTAATTTATTATAAAACTAACTATTTTGTTAAAAAAATGGATAGTCTGACGTTTGCAACATCTAATAATAAATTCTATTTTCTGCTTCAAAAAATGGATTGACTTTTTCTAATGATCTGATACTTGACTCTCTAGTAACATGAATTGTATTGAATGTACGCCCTTGACTATGATGGTGTATTCAACTCGAGACGCATGACACGTAGCGTACTAGACTCAAAGCAAGAACAAGTTTGAGAAAATTGGTTCTCGCGACGACCAAACGAGGCCTCAGCATTTCAATTTAAGTTTTATAGTTACCCAGGCATAATGATCGATATAGGTTTCTATAGGCAAGTGTCGTAATCTTTGAACTAAGAAAGCTAGAGTCCTGATTTTTATGATTTTTGAACTCAAACGTGGCTTTTTAGGGGTAGTGTCCAGCAAAAAGTTCTTGGGTGAAAATTTGATATAATACTAAACTACCCTGAAAACAATTTTGGTCGAGCTCTCCGCAAGATTTTTTGAAAGTAGCTTCAGCCACAAGAGGGCCACAAAGTCGAACTTTTCAAAATGCACAAGGATGTTTAAATCTGACATCGATTTCATTTAATTTTGAACGAGGTGACTGAGAATAATAAATCTTTAATAATAATCGGGCGATTTTTTTGTTTGATATTTTAAAAAACGAAAAGAAAACCGTGTTTTTTATCAGTCTTTGAAACAAGGCCTTTTTTGTTTGACATAGGAAATCTTGTTTTAATCGTAGTCGTTTTATCTTGAAATCTCCTCTTTAATAAAAACGGGCGAAATTTTTTTTTAAAGGGCTTAGGACAAAAGTTATGCGCAAAACTCTTGGCGTTGGGAGGAATTTCTTCCTGCAGTTTGAAGCTCAAAGCATATATATAGTAGTAGGCTTATTTTGAATAATATATTGAAGTCTAACTAAAATATCAATAACGTGCAATAAGAATTTCCTAAGAATATATATAAAGAGGTTTTTTATCGCTGAAAGAAATATTAATTCAAGATCAACACATTCGGCACAGTGGTGTCTAATGGTAGCAAATAATTATGGCGCATCAAAGAACACATTGTAATTCAAAAGGTTGACCAAATATTAGACATAATATTTTGTGTGATGAACTCGCATTTTCGATTAATTAATACTCACTGATAAAATCACAATTTTAGCAACAATTTTATTTGTTTAGGAGTAGTAGGGATCTGAATACTATATATAATAAGGTTAAAAATTATTATGGCATAATGAAAATAAACTTTTGGAAAAAACTGCCAAAACTTACAATCCAAGAAAGTTTAATTAAGCGTGTTTAATTCTGAAATGTGGAATCAGAAAATTTTCAACAGACAAACAACTCATGAAAACAAGAGAGTATTGTAACACGCTCGTATACAAGAAGCTAAATGACGGTGCAGGGTACATCCAAGAGATATTTTAAATGAGAATTTGTATGTCAGTGCTGAAGATGAAATTTTTGAAACTAATAATTCTATTTCTGAAGATATATTACACCTTCTATTCTACACTTCAGATAAATCAGAAACTTTATAGTGATTTTGACCCCGAAACTCGATATGTTTCATAGATAGGTGATAACCGTGGATTTCCCTAAAAAGTAATAAGGGGGTCATAATATATAGAAGGAGATAATGTTCTCATTATGACTTCTATAGAAAATTTTGATCAAAATTTTCAAAATTTTGGGGCTTTGTGCCAATCAAAATTGTCTGAATTTTTTAATTTCTTGGTATATTTGTAATAAAAATGCATTGTTTTTGTCAAAAAAAATCTAAAAATAAATATGTTTTTTATGTTTTGATTATGTAAAATCAATCGATCTGAAATTTTTGTGGGAGCAAATTACAAGAAGGTAATCCTAGTATTCATAATTGCATTTATTTTTAAGTTAACATTCCAAGCGGTTCTCTTTTTATTTATCCAGAGCGGTACAGGCTATTTACAATATTGCCTGCTGGAGGGCGCTAGACACCAGATAGCGCTGCGAAACCCCGACCAACTTTTTTTCTTGTGGTCGATTTGTTATAATTTATTTTTTTTCAGCCAAACTTTTTTGCTGGACACTAAACCCGTTAAGTTCGCTTAAGTCATAACCGATATTAATATATCATAAATTAATTCTATAAAGGGCTCAAAAAATTACGACGCCCACCCTCTTAAGATGAAAAATTAGACCTGGAAAAGGCTGGGCAAATTTAGTATCTTCTGCCCACGCTTTTTTTTGTCTAAACGCCGCAAATTTTTTTTGAACATTTATATTTCAAAAATCTTTTTGTTTATAATATATCAACTTTTTTTGTGAGAACAGTAGTTATCATAAAAAATCGAAAAATTAAGTTTATCATGATCAAAATTCAAGTAGTGCTAAAAATGAGGGTTTTTAGAACTCATTTTCTGACCAATAGAGGGCCAAAAAAAATATCATTTTGCTCAGAATCTCTTTTTTCGGTGGCGATAAAATCATGACCCTAAACAATTTTCATCAAAGGTTTTCAGTTTAGTATGTAGGGTTTCCGCTGCGCACCCTGAATATAACTTACAAGGTTTCATGACCAATGAAAGTGTAGGTATAGTGGCAATAATCATCGTAATTTTGAACAACAGTTTCGAGACGAGACAGTTTTGTCAATTCTCGCGAGTAGGGTAGCCGAGGACTTTCAATAAATCTAATGGAGAGATCTTCTATCGAATTTCATTGATTTGATCTTCGACGCGGGATACTTGCAGCCACGCTTGAGCAAGTGATCTTAACTCGTAGACTCGATTTCAGCCAACGCGTTGCCACACACCATTTAGTCGCATTTTACGACGCTTAATCATTGATGACAAGATCAGTTATAAAGTTATCGATAAACTTTGAAACAAAATGACGTTTGTGCTTTTTTTTTTTTGAAAATTTTTACTGCATTACAGTACTTATTCTTTGCAAAAATTTTTTAAATCAAAAAATTAAACCTTTCATCGTGATCAGAAAAAAATTCTAAGACTTTTTTTCATTACATCATAGCCCGAAAATGATCACGTGACCGTATATTTAAGGAATAAGGTTTGTAAAAGTAGTACTGTTTCTTTTCCAAAAATTGCTTAAATCGATTTTTGAAAGAAGTGAAGTAGTTCTTAAGAAGTTATTAAGACTTTTTTCCCATTACACCAAAGTCCAAAAGCGATCACGTGACCTTCAAATTAGGAAATAATTTTTTGGTTAAAGTAAACAAATAGTGATCAAATTACGCCGAAAATTTTTTGGGCCAATAAACACCTAATTTAAGAGTTTTGAACATAATAATATTTTCCAAACACGTCACGTAATCTTATTTTTCGAGAAGAAAAGATTTATCTATGACATATTTCAAACCTTATTTTTGAATTATTTCGTCACCTGATTTTATTCGGACATTGGTGTAATGAGAAAAAATCNAAATCGAAACTAGTAACTCGTAGACTCTATTTATGGCAAGTAGTCGCCATTCACCATTTAATCGCATTTTGCGACGCTTTATCATTATTGACAAGATCAGTTATATAGTTATCGATTAACTTTAAAACAAAATGACGTTTGTGCGTTTTTTTTTGAAAATTTTTACTGTATTACAGTACTTATTTTTTGCAAAAATTTATTGAATCACCAAATAAAATCTTTCATCGTAATCAGAAAAAATTCCAAGCCTTTTTTTCATTACATCAAAACACAAAAATGATCACGTGACCGTATATTCAAGAAATAAAGTCGGTCAAAATAGTACTTTTTTTTTGAAAAAATGCTTAAATCCATTTTTGAAAAAACTCAAGATGTTCTTTAGAAGTTTTTAAGATTTGTTTTTCCTTACACAAAAGTCCAAAAACGATCACGTGACCTTTAAATTAAGAAATAAGGTTTTGGTTCAATTACACAAATAGTAGTCAAATTACGCCGAAAAAATTTTTGGGCTCATAAACACCTAATTTAAGAGTTTTGAACATAATGATATTTTCCAAAAAGGTCACGTGATCTTATTTTTCAAGAAATAAGGATTTATTTATGACATAATTCAAACCTTATTTTGGGATTATTTTGTCACGTGATTTTATTCGAACCTTGGTGAAATGGAGAAAAAAGTCTTATAAACATTTGAAGTTTATCCTCAAAGTGTTTTAATGTAATTTGAAAATTTTTTCAAATTACCGTACATCAGTTCTATTATCAATAATTGATCAATCAATAATTACCAATTGAGTTTTTTAATTTCAAGATTGCTGTTTGTATTATTTGTGACAATTGGCCTCAGGTGTAAATAGTCTTTTCTAGAAGTCAAAACTTCCGAAAAACTGATAACATAAGAATCAGTGAAGAATTCACTCAAGATAGCGTAGGCGCGCCTCCATGCGTAGGCGCATCTCCCTCTCTCTATCACGAGAAATAAATACCCAATAAATACCACACTAATTTCAGAGTCATTTTACTACAAAGTACTACTAGTAGAGGAGTTTGTGGAAAACATATAATTGTTTTTAAATAGAGTTATAGCCTATAACTTATAGGCTATTACTTATAGCAAATCATTTGAAGTTGCTATGCAGTAATTTACAATATTAATAAACCTTTTAACTCCTATTATTATTACACTTTTGTGTGTCACTAGAGGTCATTTTCACAAATTTTTTCTTCTCATTCCCATTAAATGCCTTATTATTCACCGAAAAATGAGGATTTTAATTGTATAGCAAATTGGCTGAATTTCAGTTCAACGAAAATCAGCGTTTAATGAACAAAAAAGTACAAAAAATGCATTTTTTGTCGTATTTTATTTCAAACATAATAAAGATTTGGTCANTTTATTAAATATTATTAAATCTTATCATTGTCTTCCACAGTTCTCATAAAGACTCTCCCTGACCACCTCCTTAAAAGTTTCAAATGGTATGAACTAAAACTTAATCCACCTTTGCTCTGTTTTTTGACAAGCTTTATTTGTTGGTTATTACCACAAAAAAAAATTTGTTGCAAATCATCTTGTTTTCCATGAAAATCATAGTTTGAAAACTAATGAGTATTTATTAAATCCCAGAGTAAATAGCATTGTTTCTCCTGTTAAGAATTACTTTTTAATATTTGCAAGTTATCAATAAAAATGAATCCAAAAGGTACGATATGCACTTTTCTGTAGATAATTAAAAATAACGGATTGAAAAGTTTTCAAATCTTCATTCAGATCCACTATGATTGATCAGTTAAATTAATATTTATACAACAGATCAGAACGTTCTTATCTTAAAGTATAATTCGGTTTCTGCATACCATACCAATTATGTAAATTGTTGCATTTTGTAGAAGCTCCAATTATATTTTACTACCCTGTGATGAACTATATATATGTAACTTTAACCGACTCAAATTGTCCGGATTTCGCAAGGCATATTATAAATATTGTACCCTGAACCTCCTGAAATTGACCGATCATTTTAAATGACTGAACATTTCAATTTGGAATTTATTTTAATTGTACCACTTAGTTGTCGGTGTGCTGTTAACTTGCTCGGAAAAGCTATAAGTATGCAGTTGTTATGTACTTAAATTGATCTGCTAGTTCGGGTTTTTTGATACAGTCGAGCAATTTAGCAAAATATTCGACAATAAATTAGAGTTTACATATGCTAGGCACCCGGGTGTTTTAAATGAGTGCAGCTTTTTGTCCCATGTTTTAACGATTACAGAAATATGGATAACCTTATTTTACACTCGTTTAAAGCGACGTTATGATGATTTGTTTCGTAGTTATACAGTATAAATAGGAAACAAATCATCAATACGTCGCTTCAAACGGTAGTATAACTTATACTCCTGAA
This sequence comes from Oikopleura vanhoeffeni, assembly GCA_004367855.1. Lineage (NCBI taxonomy): Eukaryota > Metazoa > Chordata > Appendicularia > Copelata > Oikopleuridae > Oikopleura > Oikopleura vanhoeffeni. The sequence continues at coordinate 229,473 of SCLH01000392.1, read as the reverse complement.
GATTTTCAGCAATTTTTGATTGATAAAAATGCCTCAATGGCGAATAATCCAGGAGAGTCTGTTAAAGTTATAGCGATAACGCTTGCTCCTGGAACAAATCCCCTTTTTACACTTTAGGAAGCTAAAACTGAGCAAAAATATATAGTGATTCATGAAATTAAATAAATTTGGTCGAATCGGATAATTTTTAGATTTTTTCGAAATAACTGAAATTGTTTAATTATCAGTTTTCGAACAAAAATTGGATTTTTTTCTCTGAATGGTTGTGCTCAGTTCGAGCTACCTAAGGACTTATTTGGATAAGTCGTTGTCAAAAGCCGAATTATATAGAAAATTTTGGCTTAAAACGAAGCACCTGGACTCCAGGTCCTGGAGCACGCGTCATCGATATATTTAAATAAACTTCTTATTAATTATCAAGATTATAAAATTTCATAAACCGCATATCGATCATTATGCCTGGGTAACTATAAAAACTTAAATTGAGAATGTGAAAGGCGCTACGTGTCATGCGTCTCGAGTTGGGTGGAGGTGAAATCAACCAATGATAGTGCGAGGATTAAAAAATGGATAGTTCGACGTTTTGCAAATCTAGAAATTTCTATTTTCTGCTTACAAAAAATGATTGACTTTTCTAATGACTCTGACTACTTGACTCTCTAGTACATTGAATTGTATTGAGTGTACGCTCCTCGCACTCTGATTGGTTGATTTCACCTCCCCCTCAACTCGAGACGCATGACACGTAGCGTACTAGACTCAAGCAAGAACAAGTTGAAAAATTGTTCTCCGACGACCACCGAGGCCTTTAACATTCTCAATTTAAGTTTTAATAGTTACTCAGGCATAATGATCGATATACATCCTTAAATGTAGTCACGTGATAGAAACTGGTTCTTAGTGATGGGAAACTCAAGAGCTGTCGCTCATTACCTTCATCATCAGGTTTTTTCAAACAAAATTTCAAATGTCAAAAATGATTAGAGATCTAATCAACGCATCGTGTAGATAATTTCTTCTTGTTCGTTGCATAACCTGAGATTGGTTTTAAATTGAAGATGTTTTTTGTTGGAAAATTATTTGCAATATCGGCAAAGTTTCATTTAGAAAAATCATGGAGAACTAAGAAAATCAACGTCTGATCACAAGGAAGAGAACTAAAATTTATTTTATTTTTAAATCAATATATTATTTTATTTTTGATGATTGATTGTGTGTACTATTGTCACAATTATCATTCATATCGCCGAATTTGGGCAGCCGAATTTCATTATTTTCAACCGATTAAACAGTTCGGTAACTTTTTTGATAACCGACAATGAAGTTTATCCTTTCGTGAAAGATGAACTAATACGAACTTTTTAAGATATATTAACGAGAGTATAACTGAGTCTATTTTTGTCTAATTGACACAAATCAAATCTTGAAAATCCTAATTATCCAATTCAACCTTAACGAATTTTCAAATCGACACCTTCCGCTTCCGGGGACATAGATTCAGATGATGCTAAATGCACGAAAGTGAATGAACAAAACAGAACTTTTTCGGCGTTTATGTTTTAAAATCTTCGAAATAAAGATTATAATTCTATAAAACATTTTAATAAGGCGTTATTCCAAAACTTTTGTGACTGGTTGCATTATTTCCGAATTATTTGAATCAAGGTTGAGATACATATTCTTTTATACTGCTTTTGTACTGTCGAGGTTGTAGGTTGATAATAACCTTATAATCGAAACAAAAAATTTTACAATTAAATTCTCTAAAACTTTAAAATATGAGTATGAATCGAAACAAATAGGAATTTAAGCTTTCAAGTCTCTGCGAGATATGATGAAATATTTACTTGCAGAACTTTTGTTGAGTAGAGATGTTATTAGGTATCATTAGTCCTGAAAATGGTGACAAACAAGCCGGGACTCAAACCTAGGGCTATATCATCATGATTCAAGTTAGTTATCCGACTACACTACTTTGGTCAATTTGTGTTAAAGTTGAAATTTATAAAAGTTACTTAAATCTATAATTATGATTATAAATCGAAAGCTAAGACAAATATGTTTCTCAAAAACAATCAACCACACTACATTGTCCGACATTTCTTGTTGGATATTTTGCATATGACGTGAATAACTCCCTAGACCTATTCGATCCCAACAATGCTTTGTATAATAAATTATATTCAATAAAACTTTATAGTCGTATAAGTTATATGAATTACCGGACCTCAGAGTACAAATCCTTAATATTTGAGAAATGCGAAATCTGAGCATTTGATTGGTTGATTCTTTCTCAACCTGACAAATGAAATAGGCCTATTCCGCATTTTAGGGTTTTGATTGGGTGCTAATGTCTTGCGTTGTTTGTATCATTCAAATATTTAGGATTTGTACTCTGAGGTCCGGTAATCCATATACCATAAGTTATTGTTAATATATGTCAAATTTTTATATTTTATGTCAAAACGTTTGAAAATATGTAGAAAACTGTAACAATAAATGTCTGTCAAATATCATTTCACAGACGGAACTCCATCTCGAAAACTTTAAAAACTTACTATCTCTGTAGCGCGAGTTCGAATCCCATTTATGTTGTCTAAGTGATTGTCTTAGTAATAACACACTTATCAAATTGAGCGGTCCCAATATCAAGCACCCTTGCCTATAATAATACTCAAGACAATCACTAAGACAATATTAGTGAGGTTCGAACACGCGCTATAGTCTATAGTGATAGTAAACGTTTTTGAGATAGAGTTCCGTATGTAAAAGGAGATGGAGTTAACACATGTATCCGACCAAATCAAACTTAATTTAATAGTATGTAAAACATTATCAAAATTATTCTGCCGATAGTTAACCTGCGACGAACTTCGTCAGGGTTTATGATCCTATTTCACACTGACAAAATGAGTTTAAACTCGATTTCTGGTTTTTTAAGGACTAAGAGGCGTTTAAGTGCTTCAAATAAATTGTAGGGTTTTTAAGAATGCAATACTAATCAGATTGTTACAAAAATGTTTTCGCGTTGTTACGAATTAAATGAAAAATAACATACGTTGAAATTTAACCACTTAAGTTTTATTTTAAACTATTGCTTCGAAAAAAATTAAGTAGATCTTATAATTGATAAAAAACAGTGGTGTATTCTATATTCTAGAGAAAACATAGCGAAATGTGATAAAGGGATATAGGAATTTTAGCTTATAAAAACTTGCTAGGAGTAGGTACCCCCATGTGGAGGTTAAACCATTTTGGTTCAGTTTCTCTTATGTCTGAACGAGTGTATTTGTTATAACGAAAATATTTGTTATAATCATTTGTTTTATTTTTTATTTCTTGATATTATCATACCGTATTACCGTGACCGTGATGATTAGGTACCACCAATTGTAGAATATATTAATTTAAAAACAGCATTTTTATGTACATCTCGATGATATCCTGTTAATCATCCTGACGCACTACTAGTATGTCTTAAACTCCTATTATAGAGAAACAGTTCATTTTTATGGAAAAACACAGCATGAAGGTTTTTTTTCGAATTGGCTGTTAAGATGTTTGGTGAAATTGTCAAATTATCTAGGCCTCCTTAAAACGGTACTCCTTATCGAAATTTGCACAATAAAAGTTATGATAATTGAATATTTCAAGTATCTACCTGTTACCTTATCTTACCTTATCATCACGGTTACGGTTATCGGATCATATTTTGTGATATAAATCACGGGGCCCCTGGTCATTTTTGAAATTGTTTAGCAAACATTTTTATTCAATCAAACCATCGTTTCCAATTTTTCAACAAAAACTGATAACTAAACAATTTAATTGAAATATTCATTTATTACTTAACGTTTCGGTTTTCAATACAATTTTTCAAAATTAAGAAATAAGTTCTAAAGAAATAACACGCCTAGAACTTCAGCAGGTCTAAAATATTTTAAATATTTAAATTAAAGGAATTAATTTTCTTTTTACTGCTCAATTTTTAAAAAACTCGAAGAAATTTTCGTCTCATTGGACGTTCAAACTAAGGCTTGTTTTTACGCAATATCCCTTTATCACTTTTTGGTTAAAATGCGTAGCCACTACTCCTTTTAACGTGTGATTTTAACGTTGTGGCTACGCATTCTAACCAAAAAGTGATAAAGGGATATGCC
>SCLH01000392.1:188938-218486 GCA_004367855.1 Oikopleura vanhoeffeni | reverse complement strand
CTTCACAGTAGGATAGGGCTGCTTGATGAATTTGAATGTTTTTGTAAGTACAAGCAGCTTAATAAGTTCAGTGTTATTTAATCCTAGAGTGTGATAATGTTTGCTAAAAACGTACGTATGCATACTTGAGTGTTAACTTGAATACGGTATTTGCTCTTATTCAGACATTTTACACTATTAAATAGTCTCTTACCATCGTTAAAATGCTATCCATCAAAATTGACGTTGATAAAGACCCAATAAGTCACCAAATAAACGTTTTAATTATTCTATATGTATATTCGGAGTTATACTTCAGTTGAGCCATAAGAAGTTGGCGTTTTCATATTTCAAATTTGCGGTCAAGTTCGCTTGACAAATATTAAAAACAGAAAATCTTNTCGAATTGGAATTCAAAATAAATAATTCGGAAAAACCATTCAAATAGTTCGTGATTTTTGCGTAATCCTTAATTAATTTTCAAATGTGATTGATATGAAGTATTCGAGAGTTAAAAAGTTGAAATTAAGCAGATTCTAAAATTGCTTTCTGGTTTTTAAGATAGGAATATTAAATTATCACGACAAGCTTCTTTCATAGTTTATATTTACATACGCATATTAAATGGGTTTCACTCCTGCAATATTAAGAAAGTTAAAGTCATTTGAAATTGCATGCAGTTAGCTAGATTTCGCATACACAACCCTCTGAAACTCTTAAAAATTGGCGGAGACCTGTTCCAATGGAACCTTTGATGTTTTGTACTGCTCAGCGGACGCAATATTACCTGATATCAATTGCTGTGAAAAATTTTAAGCAAAATTTTACATGCAACACTCTTTAGTCCTGTAAAAGCTTTAAATCGTATACTTAGCGTCAAAAAACAGAAGCATTCTTAATTTGAACTGTGAGCGGTGATCTCAAGGACCAGAATAGCCACCGCTATTATGACGTGAAATTCCACATATTATTAATTTTTAATTCATAATATGTTCAGAAAAGATCGAGAACAGTTTGCTATTATTAAAATTTTCTTGAAAAGGTACAAATCAAATTCAATACAAGTTAAAGATAGATAAACAATTCTGATATCCTTTTTGGTTTCAAATCAGCTTTATTATAAGATTAAAGATTCTTTATTTACTGACGTTTCGTGTATTAAGACATTATCTAAGTAAGGTATTTTNTTTTCAGAGAAATAATATAAGTGTGAACTTAAGCAAAGTCTAGAACGCGTCGAAAACTTGTGAATTTAGGGCTTGTCGTCCTTACAAATTTTGGAGTGCCCATTTTTGAGTAAAGTACGAAGAAGTTTCATCTTTTTGGACGTTCAAACTGGGGCGTTATGTTTTTATAAAGTATGCCTCAGTGTTGGTACGTTCAAAGTAATTTCTAAAACTCGAGGCGAGTATTTTGAAGTGAGATCTAAAGTACTCATATACTAAGGACGTTTTTTGCGCGGGCTTTAAATATTGGTTTGAGTTTTCGCGTTTTATTTTTGCGACGGATTTTTATATAAGCATAGAGATTATTTTAAAAGTGATATCAGTTTGACAGTTATGTGAAAATATATAGTCTTTCGTTTTTTGAATTTCTTCGTATCGAGTTTGATCTGACGTTATTCTTACTGACCAGAACATTATCACAATTTGAAGTGGTTTTATTGTTTGTTTGTTGTCATTATGAGCAATGTTGACCAAACGAACAAGAACAGGTTTGAGTGATCACATTCGATAGTTTAACCTTCTTAATAGTACAATTTATATACATATTTTTAAAGAGGATTAGCACACGAAAGTGTTCTCGAGAGTAATTTGGATTGTTTGAGTTAACATACCTGATTCCCCGTTCGAAATTTCAGTGGGATTTTTTCAGATTTACATATCGATATAACGTTTAACTCAGAACTGCCATAAAATTCCACCGTCTTAAAAAATTGTTAAATAAAATATTTTTGTATCAGTTTTTTTTATTGTATTTTTTTTATAATAAGTACCTTTTGAAATGACTGCAACGCTCCGATACAATTTCCTTCACATCGACCAATATTGATGTTTTTGCCATCATGTTCAGATAAAATTGTCACCGATTTTAGTGGAACATGGTAAAGTACTGAAATCCATTTTTCTATACTTTTCACGGAAATCAAAAGATCTTTTTTCTGACAAGGTAAGCCACATTGATCAGTTTTTTGGCCACTTCGAGGTCCATTGTGCATTCTGCCAAGGAAAGATGGCACAGATCTTCTCGATCTATGATGTTTTTCAATACTCTAAAAACATTAAATAATTTGTATTCGAAATTTTATTTAAAAAACAAATGTCCGTATAGTAATGTTTTATTAACAGTGGTATTGAAAGCAAATTAATCTAAATTATTCCAAAAATATTTGAATCTTATAAATTTGTTTTAATCAGTGAGTGACCGTTACAAGCTACCCTTTTTAGGTAACCCATCACCAGTTAGAAGTAAATATATAAATAAACGATATCAATTATTTGTAGCGAATCATTAACGACAGTATTTCTGAACCAGCTTTGAAAAATCCGATTGGGATACAATTGATCACTAGTAAAAAAACTTTTTGCAGGAAAACCCATAGCGATTTCACAGCATTCATTTGAGCTTGAACTTAATTTATCATCATTTACTGATATAACTGAATTTTATGTAGTTCAGATAATAAATTAATAAAAACATAAAACAGTCCAAGTTCCTCCGTGAACGATATAAGGCGGTTGTCAAGCTCCAATAGATAATTGAAATACATGAAAAATAGTTATTGACATATTGAACGAAGTTGAATGTTGGACAAGTAAGAAACGCAAGTTGAATATTAGAATGAAACTAAATTTGTGTTACACAACTAATAACGAGTATTAATTAATTGGTCAAATTCAATCTGGTATGGTGATATTAATAATATGAATTTCTTTTTGTAATCAGTGTTTCTTTTTCAAGAAACCCTGGCTGGATTACTGAGCTCAAGTGATCGCATTGACTAATATCCCGTATTCACACTTTTGTTAATATCCTGGCCCTAATTAGGAAACGTAGTGTATTTTTAAGTAGTAGGGCCGGGATATTAACAAAAGTGTGAATAGGGGATATGATTAGAAATTTATTAAAATACTCGACTTTTTTTAATTAATTTTCCAGATTTTTAAGTTAATTTGATGAATTTATATAATTGGGAAATAGTTTCTAAAGTAGTTTATGGAGTAACTAATTAAACTGTTTTTAATTTTTCAAAAGTTGTCAAAGATGATGTCGCATCCGTGGACATTTTTATGGCAATTCAGTAGCTTTCATTCCCGTTCAATGAGGATAAAAAAATATAACGATGTTTGAGATAATGTTTTTGATAATAATGTAAAGTTGAACATCTAGAGAATTTACAAAGATGTTCTGAATTGTGATTTACGATTGCATTTTTTTTAATATGAACTTTGATGAAAACGTGATAGATGCTGTAAGTTAAATTTTTATTCTTATCCAGCTTGTAGATTAAATCGAATAATCGATAATTGGGCTCTTTTTAGCACACTTTCAAGTAAAGTTTCTGAGAAACCTGGCTTCAGATATAATTATTTTTGGTTCCAAATACGTAGTTCAACACTGAAAAAAATTGCCAGTACTATTCAGAACATCTGAAACTTCAACCGGCGCTCAGAAAAGTATTTTTAGTAGGCGTCCTTAAAAGCTGTAAAAAGACTTCTCCTCATTCATTCCTCATCACTTTTTATTGTTATTTGAAATTCAACTTGTATATATAGATGCTTATCACCAAATGGAACTTTTTTTAAAAATTTTGCTCTTTGTGGTCAAAACAGCTTATTTGAGAGCCTCACGCAAAAGCCTACTCCTCGAAAATATCTAGATTTTTCTAATTTTTGCATCAAATGCACCGCAAAGCCTTGATTAAATACCAAATAAACTTTTTTTTTCGATTTTTTCTTCCAAAGTCTGAGAAACGACTTGTGAATTCTTCGTTTTTATTGAAATTCTACCTTTTCATGAAAAATATAAAAAAATTAAAAGGTTGAAGTTAACCGTTTTTTGGCAGTATTTCGACTTGAGTGTCTTCATTTTAACCAGTTAAACGTTACATAAAAAATTTAGATCAAAATTAGTACCTTTTATTTCGAATCTTGAATTTTCGAAACTTTGGGTTATGATTTTGACTATAATATATTTATTTGTCTCAAACCGATTATATTTGAAAAATCTCGAAAAATGAAAAAAATCCTAGAGAGTAAATTAAACAGCGAGAAAGTCTCTACAAAAAAAATCAATCAAAAAAGTATTCTATTAACTCTCAATTATCGTCCCCCACACTTTTATGTCTCATAAATCTCACTTCATAAATCTTCATAATTGTTGTTATGAGTTTTAATAATATCGGACTTTTGTACCGATTTTAATTAATTGACTCTATCAAAAATTGAAAAAATAACTTACAAAATTCATACATATATCCATTGAAACACCAAGATTTAAGCAGTCCAAAAATTCACTTGGTAAATTGTTACTTTTACGTGCGATTATAACGACAAATTGAGTGAAAAGTGATAATTTCATCCTAAAGTATTTGGAGAACATGGTTACGACACTTTGCATTTTTATACTCAGACATGGTAGCGCTCCTTGCCACCTTAATGAATGAGTCTATCACCGAATTTCCACAAGTGGAAACTTTTCACTAAAATATAGACAGTACTGATAAGCTAATTGCTTAGTTGTTCGAATTTGTTCTATCGTTACCTAATCCGTTCATGCTTCGAGTATATTCATTTCCCACAATAGTTGACCGTAAGATAGAAAGGTAAATTTTGTTATGGTTATCATTTCAAAAATTATTCTTCAATTTCAGCCCGGGAAAAAGTTTTCTTTTATTTTTTTTTCTAAAAATCGATAAAAAGACAAATGATAGACAATCTGAAAAAAAAATTTTCATCTTGAAGCAAGTACTGACAATTTTTCAATAAAAATTTCATTCGAAAGTTGTATTTTCCACGAGCAATACGGTCTTGTAATACGGTATTGCCAATTACTAAAAAATAATTTCAAAAATGTTTCGCAAACAAAAAAATTCCGTTCCAACATGGCAAGAGACAATTTTATAAGGGCATGTTAAGAGTTTAAAAATTTGGTTGCGAATCTTAATTTTTAACAAGACATTCTAATTAAATTATGAAGAAAATTAAAACTGACTATATTTTAAAGTTAAGTTCTAAACCTTCGATATTTACAATTATTGTTCAAACATTGTTGTGACCATTTGAAGTCTTCTGAAGCTCATTCGGGAAAAACATTTTTGCACAAAATGAACGTGAAATAAAAGCGATAACTTATATCCCTTTAACACCTTTTGATGATTTGATAGATGTAGGCGAGAAAAGAAGCGGCCTCATGAGTGNCTAGAAAGGGTCTCAGGAGTGTTAGGATTGGCTCCCCCAACCTACATCTTTCAAATCATCAAAAAGGTGTTAAAGGGATATATTCTTTACCCGATTTTTAAGAATCACAAAGTCATTAAATAATTGCAATTAAACACAAATCAAAAAAAGAGTTCCGACCGGGAGGACCAAGGGTCTAAAATGTATAGTCACATTTAAATAACAACGCTGCCAGGGTAAATCAGTGCAATTGTTCAACTTAAAAAACATTTTTGGGAAACCAATTGATCAAAAAATTGGTTCCAAAATGAGAGTTTTCTATTTTTTGATCAACTTTTTATAACAAGTAAAAAAATAAATAAAAGGAGGTTACTAACAGTGGAAGGTTATATAAAATCAGTGTATAAAAGTTCGGAGCCGTATAAGTGAAAACGACCTTCTTATTTTGAGCGTAAAAGTGTGTACGGTAAGATGGCGCTAAGTGAAACCCCACACGATTTACTACACCCTTAAAAACCTTGAAAGTGACTTCACTTTTTAGCAAGTGTAATCAATTAACGAGATTACGTCATGATCTCTACGGAATATCATATCCGATTATCATGGTATGATTTGAACAGAGAAAAATTTGGCTGGTGGTGAAAAATATTTTAAGGAAAATGGCCACAAGAGCCAAAAATTAGGTTTATAAGCATAAGCAAATAATTCAAAATTATGAAATTTCAATTTACAAATGAAGCCATTTAATATTTTATTTATCGTCGATTATACAGTTCGAGGAGGAACTTTTTGGAAAGGAATTTTGGAGTCGAAGATTTTCAGGTGCAAGAAAAATCATTCCTTTTGCAAATTTCGTTTTTTTTTTAATATATGTTGAATCTCACAATAAATGAACAAAAATTAAGAGATGAAAAGTATTCAACATTTTTGTTATAAAAGTAGATTGAATAATTAAAGTTAAAAAGTAGTTTGAATAATTAAATAATTCAATTATTTTAATTAAAGAAAAAAATATTCGAAAGTTATTTTCAAAATACCTCAATTTTGCAAAATTATATCTGATTGCCGAATGGTAGATATAATTCCTCCAGAAAGTCCTCGGTATAATTCAATTATAATTATGTGAGAAATCTCCTAATCTGCGATAAATAAGAGTCTTAATTAATGTGCTCACTATTGAAAGCGCTGCCCCACTCTGAAAGTAATATGCAAAATATTTTTGAGCCAAAAATAAGGAGGTCGTTTTCACTTATACTGTACGCATTAAAGTTTGACAAATTCAAATATTTGCCCCATCAGGCTCATAACTTAAGTACTTGTCTTTCTTGTCCGAAATGGACTCAATTTAAAAACGAAAATTGACTTAGTTTTTGGCCGAATAAAAAATTGGCAGGTTGAACATAAAAATCCCCACTAAATTCTTTCGACTTTTTTAATACTTTTTGAATTCTACATCACTCTTTATTTTGTTTTTGTTAAATTTGTGCCAATAAAAGTTTGAATTTCTGCCGGCCGAACCCTCCTTATAATTCAATCATGATTCATGATAGCATCAGTAGCTTTTCTTTCAGCATACAATGGTAATAAATTTTCGATAAGTTTACTTCTGCTCAAGCAGAAAATTATTTGGCTTGAAGTGATAATTTCGAAATCCGCTTCGAAAAATCTGATTGATCGAAGAGCAGTTTTAATTATTTGACATTCTTTTCTCTTGATGAACAAAATACGTAATTATTATGCAGAACATATTTCAGGTCATTTTGGGTGAAACTACATATATTTTGTTAATAACACTTTGTTCGTAACCGCTTATTTTTTCTTGTTATTCACAAATTTAAATATTACACTGATCATAAATGAATACGTTTACATTGGGCTGTTTAATTTCGCGAGTCGCGAATCGCGACGCTTATTTTGAGCCGAATATCGGGATGATTGAGACAAATAATAATGGTCAAATTCGAAAATTTATTGAAAATTTCGGAAATTTTCTCTTTTATAAAAGCCTTAAAAATAAGGCAATTGGCTTACTTAAATTATTTGTTTATATTTTCGTTATCGTTTTAGATTCGACCGATAGCAGGCTAGTAAACATATATCGAAATGAAATACCAATAATTATAATATAAACGCTTGCCTCAACAATTAAGCTTGGTTCAGTGATTTTGATTAGGTTTATCACCACCGAATAAGCAGTCAAAAAAATTATTTGCAGTGAAGTTGACCTTTATTGATGAAAATCCAGATTTTTGTTAACCAGTCTGGTCCTAATGAAGGGTATCCCGGTTTCCTATTTGACATATTCTCGATACAATATTAGCCAAACAGGGCTTCAAGGATAATATTCATATCAGCCAGTTCGTGGAACTAGCCTTCATTTTTCGTAAAACATGTGTCAAATTTTCTTTTCATGCATACACGCCTAAACCGAGACGGAAAACCTATCTCCTCCTAGGTTTTATTTTAAAATATACCTTAATTTTTACATAAGCTGTCGAATTAGTATGCGAAACTTTATAGAACTGTTTTTGTGTATAAGTGCTATATTTTTATAAGATATGCGACAAACCACCATTTTCTGGAATTTGACTATCGGAAAATCTATCTCCAAGGTTAAATTTCGAAATTTCCTTAAAATGTTGCAAAAGCTTGTTCAAAACAAAAAAGCTTCATGAAAACGTTTTGTTAAATTTCGACCTTGAACTAAAAATTTGATTTTTTTTAAGGTCCCGTGAATAATTTCCGAAAAAAAGGGCTTCGATTTTTTCGACATTATGCTCAAAAGAAAGCTGGAGAAACACGGAAGAGAAAATTGGCTCACTTCAAGCTGAAATTTTTAATGGTCAAATTGAACCAAACGTTAATTTTCCACTCAATTTTGAAAAGGAGTACTCGAAAAAATTCGAAAAAACTCAAAAAGTTAGATTTTTTTTGTTCTTATCTTGGTTGTTTTGTGCTTTAAGGGGGTGGTCGTCGCAAAATGAGGGTCTAGAAAAAAATTTTCCCAATTATATTTATATGCCTTCTTTATGAAAATATGGAAAATCACACGCATTTTGGTACGCGTATTATTTTGATACATGGCTGGGAAAGCACTTTTTGATGAGTTCTCAAATATTTAGTATAAAAAAAGTTGAAATTTCTTGATTTTTGGAAATTTAAAACACGATTCACAGAGAAATGAGTCGGAAATTTAGACAAAACTCAAATCGATTTTTTGAACGCAATCTTCAGCTGCACATTCATTTAGATTTTCAATGTGTGACTTTTAAATCCATGGAGGGGACACATTTTGATTTAGACCCTTAAACAGCGGTCAAAATACTGTTTTTTGGTGATACTGAGACCAAATTCAAGAATTTAAAATAAACTCAACTTGATTTTTTGCTGACGTTCTGTCCGGTTAATTTGAGTCATAAATCATTGTTGTACCCTCAAAACTCAGGGAGGAAATACATTTAAAAAAAAATTCCGTTATTTTTGTAAGCACGTTTCTGATTGGACGAGTCATCCGTCGCTTCCGATTTTTCTATAGGATGCAAGATTTTTGCTCAAATAAATTAGTCAGATGCTAAAGTTTGTCCTGAAGTTTGTACTTTTGCGAAAATTGGCCTGTTTTTCGCTTTCAATAACGACGACCACCCACTCAATAAACATTGACGATTAATTTGGTGCATTTTTATGACATGATAACTTCAGAAAATGTAGGGACCAGGATTCCTTAAAGTAAACGTTTATCTGTTCAATTTGTATTTTCTAGGTGTATTTTTTATCAGCGTGAATTTCTGGAAAAAGGCAAAACTTACACTGACGAATAAGTCAACCTTAATGAAAATATTGACATCGACAAAGCTCACAGTCTTTTTGTTTATTTAAGGGTTTGGTGGTTCTTACATTTCTGCAATTGTTCTGTCATGAAAATGCATCAAATCATTCTTGTATGTTTAGAAAGCCCAAAACAACCCAAAAGCCAAGAAAATTTTTTTGAAATTTCTCGTTTTTTGATTTTTCTCTTAGTATTTTTTCAAAATAATGTTTTTATAATAATGTTTGTGTCAATTTGAATACGAAAACATAAAAATATCGGGTTGACGTGAGCTGATTTTCTCTCCAGTCTTACTCTGTTTTTTTTTCGAAAAAATTTTCACGTGACCTTGAAAAATTCGTATTTTGAGTTTGGGGTCGAAATTGAACAAAATCGCTCCTATGAAGTTTTTGTTTGTTTTGAGCTAGCTTTTGCAATGAAGAGATAGATTTTCCAATGAAAAAAGTCCAAAAACCGGTGGGTTTTCGCACATTTTAGTATAAATAAAGCACTTATCCACAATAACGCTCCTATGAAGTTTTCATACTAATTATACAGGTTATGTCAAAATTAAGGATCATTTCATTATAAAACCTCGGAGGAGATAGATTTTCCGTTTTGGTATAAGTCTCCCTGTTTTGCTCATGTGGCTGGTGGTGTATGCATTCAAAAAAGTTTTGGCACGTTTATCACGCAAGCTAAAGACTAGTTCTACAAACTGGTTTATCTAAATAATATCCTTGAATCCTTATTTGGCTAATGTTCCACAGGCAATATCTCAAATTATCACAAATACTTTCCGACGAAGTAAAATTTTTTTCAAAGCAATTTATTCACGTAAATTAACAATCATTTTATCGCATTTAAATAATTAACTGTCAATTACTTCACACTTAGAACTCATTCATGAAAGTTTTTTAGTTGTCAGTGAGTTTGAAAAAACATCAATATATAAATTTTTTCCTTGGAAATGACTATTAAATATTTTTATGATCNATATCTCAAATTAGGAACCACCAATGGTCCACCATACCTTTAAGGGGGTGGTCGTCGCATTTTAAGTCAAAAAAGGGGTTTTCAATCGCCAATTGTCGTAAAAGTACAAATCGATGGACCAAATATTATTTTTCTCTGATATATTCGAACAAAAATCTAGCATCCTAAAAAAATCAAAAGTGACGGATGGCTCGTCCAATCAGAAACGTGCTAACAAAACTGACGGCGTTATTTTTTCGAAATGTATCTCCTCCCAGTTTTTTAAGGTACACATTCGTGACTAAAATGAATGTTTAGCTGGATAGTCCGTGCAGATCAGTATAGAGAGTTTAGTCCAAATTTTTTTTTCATACGAAATATTTGTGAACTAATCAAAAAGTACTTTCCGAGCCATGTATCAAACTAAAACGACTACCAAAATGCTTGTAATTTTCCATATTTATATAAAAAAGGCATAAAAATAAAATTGGGAAAATTTGATTTTAGAGCCTTATTTTGCCACGACCACCCTGTTAAGGGTACAAAAAGAGACTTTCACAAGGTTTCAAAATAATTTTAAATCAGTTGTAATTTTTAGTTATTACCATCATAATTATCACAAATACTTTCCGACGAAGTAAAATTTTTTTCAAAGCAATTTATTCACGTAAATTAACAATCATTTTATCGCATTTAAATAATTAACTGTCAATTACTTCACACTTAGAACTCATTCATGAAAGTTTTTTAGTTGTCAGTGAGTTTGAAAAAACATCAATATATAAATTTTTTCCTTGGAAATGACTATTAAATATTTTTATGATCGTAATTGAGATTATTTTCATATATCTAAAAGTATACTTTCCTGTTACCGTAACAGTTTTACGTTTAACTTTCACGTCATAGACCTAAAGAATCGCTTGATCTTATTGAACAACACACATTGACTCATGTTTATTGACTAATCAACATTTACACGTGTCTCTGACCTGAAAGTTGAACGTAACTGGCAAGTTTAATTTCAGGTATATGATATACCGTATATCGTATACATTTGTTTCTTCACTTTGGTAAAACTGGATCGTATGATTCTACTCTGGTTCAAGGTTGTTGTGTAAATCATTTTATATTAAGAAAAAACGATACCAAAATTCTGAAAGTTTTTCAGTTAACTTTTCTGCAATACACTCGGTGCGCGGCGACACTGGGTACAAGCTATTACACATCGGCTACGATCATTCTGTAAGGAAAGCCAAATCTGACCCAATCAAAGACGAGTATTTTTTCACGCTTTAAGCAGTGGGCCTCGAGTATCACGAAGAAAAATTTTCTCGTTAACAAAAATTCTAGTCTCAGGTTGGAACGACAAAACATTTTTGTTATTGTATTGAGAAGGTAGCCATTGAAAATCACTACGTAAAGTACAAAAAATTTTTCGATTTGTCGGCTACTGCTCAAACATAAAAAACAGTTTATTAAGTTGCCTACATTTAGGCCTATGTTAAAGCTCAAAATTTCTGTTTTTTTCCTAAAAAATTTCTAGAAAATTATCAAACAGTTTATCATTTTTGGACCGTAGCTGACAATTGTTTTTTTTAAACCTTTCTTTTTAAACTTAAATTTTCAAGAAAGCAACAGCATAAGAATATTTAAAAATAATATTTGTAAATTTTAGAACGGAGGTTTTTATTNTTTAACCCTTGGAAGCTCCAAATTATTTTATTTGGTAGAGGCTCCTGCACCGCTTAAGTGGGACGACATTGAGCCCTCATAACGGATAAACTACATTTCATAAAAAGCCGTGAATTATCTTATTTTTGTAAAGATAGCCCAACTTAGCGAGGTCAATAATCAGATTATACAATTTGTATTTAAATCGGCCGAAACTGAGCAGCAAAGATTGGGCTTTGATCACTTACTTCTAATTGAGAACAGAAATATTTCCAAAAATATTTATTTCTCTATTCCCACTCATTAAGACCTTGGCTTTCACAATTTTTTTTTCGATTTTGAATATAGGCTCCCGTGTTCTCATAAATAGACGATTAGCTGCGCGATTGATCAAAAAACGCGAAAAAAATGGGCAGTTTGTAAAAAAATATGTTTTGAGAATGAACAAAATGTATCCGCTTATCGCCGAAAACCATATTTGGGAGAAAAAAAATGGCTCTTATTTTAGAACAAATGACTCAAATTAGAGAAATATTTAATCAGATTTGTCAATTTTTTAAAAAAATTTGTCGAAACTGAGCAGCAAAAATTTGGGTTTAATCACTTACTTGCGAAAACAATAAAGATTCACATAATCATTTCTTTCTCTATTCTCACTCATTCTGCCTTGGCTTTCACAGGTTTTTTTTATTTTTAATCTAACTTTTTGTTTTCTCATCAAAAGACGATTTAAGCGCGATTGATCAAAAACCGCAAAACAGTTTGCGCTGTCAAAAATCATTTTTTGAAAATGAAAAATGAATCCTTAGTTAAAATTAAAATTTCGAGCACTTTAGCACAAGCTTGAATCCAAAGGAAGTATTGCCGATCGGACCAGCTGATCGCTTATCGTGGTATGAGAATAATCGAGCATCTGTTTGATTTTTTCCAGCAAATTTATGTTTAGATCTGTTTTCAGCAGCTAGAGGGCGTTAAAATGTCGGTTATAAAAGATAGTATTTGTCGATTTCATCATTTGATGACAAACATGCCTTTATTACAGAAGAGTAACTTGAAGATTTGTATTACTATGTCAATTATTTCAAAATTAAATAAAAAAGTATTCATTTCAAAATAAAGTTATTAAACAACGTTTTTTATAATTTAAACGCTAAGACTTCAAAATATTATTTCGACGTAAAACCACTTTCTGATCAGTGTTGCCGTGGCTTTCATTTGAACCTACTTTCGAAGAAAT
This sequence comes from Oikopleura vanhoeffeni, assembly GCA_004367855.1. Lineage (NCBI taxonomy): Eukaryota > Metazoa > Chordata > Appendicularia > Copelata > Oikopleuridae > Oikopleura > Oikopleura vanhoeffeni. Next base: position 205,420 of record SCLH01000392.1, on the reverse strand, counting down.
CGAAGCATATTTTTTTTCGAATTTTTCTCAAAAATTGAAAAATCACTCACGAAAAAATAAAAAAAAATTCCGATGATGGAAATTTTATTTTTATTGTTTTGAAAGATGCTCAAAAGACTTTCTTAAACATTTAGTTCCTCAGATGTTATCGATCGTTTAAACTGTTTGAGCAGCACACATTTTAGAGTTTTTTGAGAGAAATTGTCAAAAAACGTATGATAAAATTATTTTTGAACGAGACGTCTTAGAAAATTTTAATTGGCATTTTTGAATTCTTTGTAGCAAATTCTATGTTGGGTTTGATCGAAAAATTTCCAGGACTTTTCTTTCATCCGATTTCAGTGGATTCAAATTTTTCACCACCACTTAAGTGGTGCGGAGCTTCCAAAGGTTAACTTATTTACTGTCTAAGAATTATTTACTGGCTCAATGCGACCAAAAAACCCACCGTTTGACTGCAGATTGTTTTTATGAACAATCTACAGTTTTAAACCCACAATTTTTACTTACGTCTGAGACGTAACGTCCATGACCTTCCAATTATTTTTCCTTGATAATAATAATGACTTTTTTTAATAATAATTTATTTCACTAAAGGATATGAGTCAAATAATTTGCCATAGCAAACATTGACTCCTGTAATTACCTTCAGAATTCACCGGATAGATATAATTTAATTCAGCGACGCAAATTTTCACCGGCAGATAATTAAATTCTTACGTTTAATTTATTGGATTTTACTCATTAACGAGCTGTTTCTATTTGAACGTGACTGCGTCACTCACCTATTATAAAAGATAATTTTACTTAACGTTTCATTTATTACAACATCTACAAAAGTAGAGAATTTATCTCAACTATTATAAGTTATTTAACTGATATAAACACCAATAACTTCTGAGGTTGTAGGGCTTTCATCTTATCTTTAAATGCAAAAAAATAACACCATAATTAAAGATTAACCGAGCTCACCAAGTCAAATATCTTCTTCAAATGTGAAAAATATCCAAAAAAATTTTTGAAAATTTTCTTGGTAATTGTAAATCGTAAAATGTGATGCGGCTTAACAAGTTAGGAAAAATTAGATTTGTATGGTGTTGATGACTTAAACGACCACGGAGATTAAAGAAATGATATCAACGAAAATATTTGATTCCGGGACAAGCAAAATTCCGAGTTTTTTCTCAAATCAAGCTCAGGCACGCCCCTTGGCAAAATTAAAAAAATTAATATGGATCTGGCCAATCGTGTTAATATTTCTTTATCGAAATATCAAAAAGTTTTAATTAATACCGATAACGCCATAAATTTTTCCCTGAAAAAAAAATATGTGCAAGTGATATAAGCAGAAGAATTCTTACTTTTTGGACAAAAATGAGTCAATAGCGACGCGGTTAAGAATATTTTATAGTATTCCGTGAGTTGGTTAAACATCAAAAATTTAACTTTTAATGGGAAAACAGTAGTTCTGTTTATGCTGGTCAACCAGTTGGTTATGGCAGATAACATTGACACGTGTAAGTTTTTTTACGTTCGAGGTTCTAAGCCTCCGCAATAAGTAATTTTATTGTATCTCGCATTGATCAGTTAAAAGTTAAAGGCGTTTAACCAGATATCAGATTCGAAGACCTAAGGAGATGCCAGGGTGGATAGACCGGTAATTGCTTCTTGGCAATTAATGCTTCAAAGTTTTATCAATTCAAAAAATTGCCAAAAAAATTTTGGGTTTGATTGGCGTAATCTCATTTGATAGTGAATACTTTTGTGAAACTAAACAAAATTGAAATTTAAGGAGGTGGGTCAGGCCTCGGCAAGCCAGCAAATTTTTCTGGCTTGACTTGGCTTGACGTTACCATAAATTTTGCCTGGCTTGACTTGACTTGACTTTTTGCTGGCTTGACATATTTCAAAAAATATTTTTTGAAAGATATTTGAAAAAAACGACTAAAAATGGGGTGATTTCAAATTGCATTTGAATAAGATGATATGCTGTGAAGCTTGATATGAAATTAATAATGAAAATTAGCCCCGAATCGGCCAAAGCCGATAAAGGAGAACTTTATGTTTTTAATTTAATTTTGATGAAAAATGAGCCCCGAAAGCCAATTTGGGATTCACTTTTCATCAAAATTGAATTGAAAACATAAAACCTACCTTTATCGGCCTTCGGTCATTGAAATTACACTCTGCACTAGAATATAAAAATGAAACAAAAGTTTTTGGGTCATTTTAAGCCATTTTTGGAAAAATTTNATTTTTTTTATGTTATTCACTACATATTTGTGCTCAGTTTTAGCTCTCTAAAAGCTCAAGGGGGTAATTTCAAAAATCAGACCTCTAGTTCGCTATATACAGTGGGTGAGACCAATGGGCAACAGTGAGACCAATTTGATAATTTTCTATGGCAATTTTTTTCGATTTGAAATATGAAACTTTGGCGTTTCACGAAATCCTTTATAAAAGTTTGGCGTTTTTTACAACTTTAAGTAGAAAATATGTGAAAATAAAGAAACTGTAGATGCATTGACACTGACACTAATTTCTCATTGTGAATACGACAAATCACAGTCTTCAATCTCAATAGTTGGGATTACATTAGTTTCATTTCTTAACCTGTACCTCTGTGTTTCAAAACACAGAGATAAAAAATTAGTCCTCTGGTCATTTTTAGCCACTTTTATCTAAGAACTCAATCGAATGAGTCCTTTTTAAAAGCCGAATTTTTTTAAATATTTGGTTGAAAAAGTTGCTAGAAATAACCAGACTATCCCGTAATTGTTATATTATCGATATAAGAAATACTTTTGAATTCAAGAAAAACCTTATAAAACTTTAATCTGAATCCCAATCGTAGACAATCCAAAACTTTTTACGATTGCCAATAAATGTGGAAACCTGCCTGGAATAAAAAAAGTGCAAACATTTGCTCATGTCGAAAATTCTAAAATGATACATATGGTATCTGAAAAAGATATCTGGAATATCAGTTCAAAAATTGACATTTCTCAGAATCATATGACTATATTGATGAGAAGCCTTAAAAAAAACAAAATTTTAAGCCTCAGCCCTCGAGGTCCGGTTAGCTTATGACTTAAAAAGTATAAAATATTTTAATTTGCATTTATTCAAGCAAAACTTAATCAAAATTTCGCATCCACGCTTAAAGGGGGTTGTGAGTAACACAATCACTTGTACAACATTAGTGAGATTCGAACACGCGCTATAGAGATAGCAAGCATTTTCAACATACTTAAAAAAAGCGTGGGTCTCAAATTTTGATTCAGTTTCGGTAGTGAACACGCATTTGCTTAACCGTGACAAAGTAATTGAAAAATGCGTAGCAGAAAAGAAATTGGTCAAGGATTTATTTTATGGGCATTATCTTACTACAAATAATAACAAAAATGAACAAATTCGGGTCCCGGGAATTTTTTGTAGTGATGTATTTAAACTTGTTGATGGTATATGTCAAACAAAAGCAGGCAACCAAGATGTTAATTTTGTTGCAAAAATTTCTATTGACAGCGGAATGCAATCATTAAAAATTTGCATCCAAATTTTAGATGAAGCAGATGAGGTTCAAGAACCTGTTCTTATTCTTGCTCTTGCTGATGTCAATGAAACCCAAGGGGCAATTCAGCAAATATTTGATGAATTAGATATTCTTAACGACCTACACGCCTTGACAACAATTTACAACATGAGGGTTGTTTTTTGTTAGGACTTGAAATTCTATATATTTTTAAACTTTATATTATTTTAAAAGTTTGTTAATTTTTACCAAATTTAATATTGATTTTCAAATCTTTAATTAGTGGTGATAGTAAAATTTATCATGCTTTAACTGGTACTATGCCAGAAGGGTCAATTTTTGGTTGTGTTTATTGTCGAATTCCATCTTCTAGAGTGACTTGTTTCGATGCTAAGTCATTGCAAAGTAAACAATTTGTTCAGGTTGAACCAAAAGTTATGTATTCAAAAAAAATAATATATCAAATCTTACGCGATATCCTTTTTCCAACCAATGTCAATCTTAAAAATGCTTGATATCTCTGTAGCGTGTCCCAATATCTAGCACCCTAGGCTATAATCATATTATATTGACTTAGGTTGGGAAAAGGATATATGAATATATATTTTTAAATATATTGAAGCAAACACTTTACGAAATTTTGTTGATGCAACCGACTCCTATAATATATTTATTGATCAAGGATCTAAAGCTGTACATGGGAGACTTCCGCAAATTGCTGGTCAAACAAAACCACCTAGCATCTTCCTTAAGTCTCAATTATCCAATTATTATGATGTACTTCCACCCGATAGCCTTCACTTCAAGGAATGATATCAAAATTTTAATTATTTTTATAATATTTTCCCTTATATCATTATTTAACCCAAAGTCGATCAAAATCTCGCATCAACGCGTTTCAGTAGTTGACGTTAATTTTTACAGCTTGGGTGCGAGATTTTGATAGAGTTCGGGTTGAATTGGAATATTTGACTATTTTGAAATCATCAAGCTCAACCTGGTGCGTAATATGAAAAAATATATGGTTTTCAAATCAGATGAGCAAATAAATTTATTTTTGTATGATATTTTCGATGGGCAAATCGAACAAAAGTATTATGACAGTGCTAAAACTTGGCCGAGAGTTAAGGTGGGCAATTTTTTATAAAAAACGCATTTTTTTCAATTTTTTTTTTAATTCTCAAATTTCTCTTAAATAAAAGCCTAAACAGAACTTACTGGTAATCAATGTAATACATTTCTCCTTTTATTGGGAGAAGTTGATGAGAGTACAAAAAATGAGCAGTTTACTTTTTTTATTAAATTATCTAGAATTTACTTGGTCATGGAAAGCTCCTGTTTCACAAACATCTTGGAAAAAAATTGGGAAAACCATATTAATGATTTTATCCAACATATTCAAAAGGGAAATCAAATGATTCCAATGATGTATCCTTGCAGGCAGGCCATAAATAATATTTAATCTTGTTTTGCAAAATTTAAAAATCGTAAAATTCACTTTTTAATTATTTAAAAAAAAAGTCCACTTTTACACACTATTGTGCATATTAAGCAATTATTGGAAACCGATAAAAAATGGCTCGGTTTCTTTCTTTACATTATTCTGAGGTCCTTACAAGTCCATAAAAACATTATTGCACTTAACTGCAAAATACAAAGGATTTCTATATTACACTGAAAAAATGATTGAATGCTGTTGTAATCTAAATATTTCTGCTATTCAAGTACTCAAAAGTGCCACAAGTTGCTTGAGTTAATGATGAGTTATTTTATTTTCTGGTTTGTAAATTTTACTACGATCGAATAATTATGTAAAAAGTTATAAAATATTCCTCATTATGTCTTATTGGCTGGTCTTCCGGTCAAAGTGATAGAAGTGAATCCGAGTGTTGATTTACTTAATAAAGTGATACTTAGTAGATATCTTTAACAAATTAATCTCCTTGAAATTTAATTATCAAAATATTTATCTAACACCTATTATCTTGAGCAGTATAAATAAAAAAACTTGCTTGCCGGTATCACGCGAGTAATAAGTTGTATAAATATGAAAAAAACTCTCCGCTGGCTTAATTATGAAGATGTCTCAATGCCTATATTGGCGAATCAGTTTTGATAAAAACATGCATTGCGGTTATAACCGGAAGTGATGATTAGTTACAAATCTCCGAAAAAATTCTCTCTGAAATAAATTCGAAAAAGATGTTCTAATACTTTAATATTGAGCAGTATTTATTATAACATGATTCGGTATGGACCGGAAGTGTAATGTATAGAAATATCCCGTAAAAATTCTCCGTTGAAATTTAACGTGCCGAGCAATATAATAAATCTCAATATTGTCTGGGTAATCAGTATATTGTTTACAGGCAAAACGGAATAACCATGACGTGGTCGTTATCACCACCCAAACTATTTCCCTAATTTTTTATGCCCCAAAAATGTGTTTTAACTTTCAAATTTCCATTTGAATTACTCAAAATGTTAAAAATTTGTTTTTAGCGCTTTCCAGCAATTTGACGGGTTAGAAAGTTCTTGAACACGTGACAAATCTGAGACAGATAAGACAAAAAAAAAGAATATCTATGAATATGCGATTTTCGGTTTTCCAATTTTTCGACCTAAAAGTTTGACTTGAAGCTTTTGAATTTTATAAAAACTAAAATTACAGTTCGTTACTATTTTCTCTGGCGTTTGATTTGGTACCAATTTTAGGTACCTTAATTAGGATTTAAGCTCGGCCAATTAGCGATTTCGAAAATTTTTTAAAGTTTCAGTTTTATCGCATTTTTCTTCGCACATTACTCAAAATCCCCAAAATCTCAGCTAATGTGGAGCAAGTTTAGATTCATTTCCGATTCTGAGATGTTGACACGTGTGCTGTGTCACTCACTATTATAAAGTTATTTACTTAACGTTCATTTATTACAACTCTACAAAAGTAGAGAATTTATCTCACTATTATAAGTTATTTACTATGATATCAAACACCAATAAGTAGGGCTTTCATCTTATCTTTAAATGCAAAAAATAACACCATAATTAAAGATTAACCGAGCTCACCAGTCTAATCTTCTCAAATGTGAAAATATCAAAAATATTTTTGAAAATTTTCTTAGGTAATGTAAATCGTAAAATGTGATGCGGCTACTTAGGAAAATTGATTTGTATGGTGTTGATGACTTAAAGGAAGAATGATATCAACGAATATTTGATTCCGGGACAAGCAAATTTCGAGTTTTTTCATCAAGCTCAGGCACGCCCCTTGGCAATTAAAAAATTAATATGGATCTGGCCAATCGTGTTAATATTTCTTTATCGAAATTCAAAAAGTTTTATTAATACCGTAAACGCCATATTTTCCCTGAAAAAAAATGTTGGCAAGTGATATAAGCAGAAAGATATCTTACTTTTTGGACCAAATGGTCATGCGACGCGTAATATTTTTAGTATTCCGTGAGTTGGTTAAACATCAAAAATTTAACTTTTAATGGGAAAACAGTAGTTCTGTTTATGCTGGTCAACCGTTGGTTATGGCAGATAACATTGCACGTGTAAGTTTTTTTTACGTTCGAGGTCTCTAGCCTCCGCAATAGTAATTTTATTGTATCTCAGCTTGATCAGTTAAAGTTAAAGGCGGTTTACCAGATATCAGATTCGAAGACCTAGAGATGCTAGGGTGGATAGACCGGTAATTGCTTCTGCAATTGTGGTTTGCAATTTTCAAATTCAAAATTGCCAAAACTATTGGTTTGATTGGCGTTTATTTGATTAGTGATACTTTCTGTGAAACTCAAAATTGATGTCTCTTCTTTTAAAGTGTTCTCTATTTGGTTTTTTGTGGGAAATAATTTTCTGTCAGGATTTCGGTGCGTATTACTTTTAGGATTTACTAATGGCTGAAAGTATGATTATCTTTAATCCATCGTGTTAGAGGAAAGGTTTCATGAAAAGTGTTATTTTATATTTTACAGATATTAAGTCCCCATTGAACAACACAACTCTTGAAACTGAATTTTGAGAGCTCTGTCCAAGTGTTGAAACCACTAAATTTCAAGTAATCAGCTTCCGTGGATAATTTATAGATAACCTTATGAAGTTTGAGAAAGTTGTGAGAAAAATCGGTCAATGAAGCCCGAGAAGACCTTCAAGGCGACATGAATAAACGGTCCTTAGTTTCGACAGATTGTGACTTTTTGATTGATACCATTAACGCGGGATACTAGAACCCATTCAAAAACCCCAGATTCCAGAAAAGGCCTCTTTCATACCTCAGATTTGGTCAAATCCAGCCAATAAAATTATTAGATGCCGTAGTTTTCAAATAGTCACGATCACTCGGTGGAGGGCCTTTAATCCATATCGGCAACTTTTCAAGAAAATTTGTTAGTTAAAATATAAGTTTCTTTTTTTTATAAATAAACTCAAGATTATATCGTATGACAAAATTATGAAAACGAATATCTTTATGCAATCGACAGTAAAAATAAGCTGATATTTAGCTTTTTTAAATCGCTTACTGGTCATGAAAAATTTACAATGTTTTTTATGTTTCTCACCACATGGTTTGAATTCACATATCCATTTTTAACACAATCCTGAATATCCTGGCCCTACAAAGTAAAGTTTGGGCTTTTTATTAGTATAGCCGAGATATTCCGGATACTGGGAAAGAAAGCGATGCACTTAACAATTTATTTATTCCTGCAATATTTATAAAATTACAGCAAAATTTAAATTTCTTACAATTAGCTGAATTTAACTCTCACAACCCCCTTGTGAGAAAACTAGTCCTCATTTTTTATTGTTAAATCCAATACGTCATTTTTTAAAAATAACATAAATTAAGTTTCGAGTCACAGTTTGAAAAATTACTTTTTTTAAATCAAGCTTAATAACAAATCAGCGGATTCATTGCGGACACTTGCATCATTTATTTGCAGTTTTGACTCATAATCATCAAAGCTTATGAATTCATCTATTTTGAACATTGTGGTATCATTTGTTAATTAAAGTTTTTAGGATTACATATCATGGGGCTGGAAAACTGATAATTCTGAGTCAAATTGGAATTCTCTTGCCGGGCGAAAACTTGCGTATCTTTCATCAATGTGTCGAAAAAAAGCGAGAGACGCTGAAAATAAACAGCTCATACTCAAGCCAAAAGGTGGACTATCAATGCTCTATAAGGAATCAGTTTTGTCAAAAGCTTTGGTGGAAATAAGGGAGACACCTCTGTCTCGCACAGCACCTTTTCATCAATCGTGTACATCTCATATAGGACTGGCTTCGCAATTGACCACTAAAATAAAAAAAAACGTGACTATATTTTTTCGATTATTCAGAATTAATTTTTTATTCTTGACTATTCTTATATATTTGAATTCATAACATCAATGTTTTTGGAATTTTCAATTAATTAATTGTTTGTAACAGGGGTGAAATTTTACTTCACCAGATTTTCTTAAATTTTCGCACAGGCTAATTTCCCTGAAAGATAACAATGATCATAGTCTAAAGAAGAAATGGAAAAAGTTTCTAAAGCTCCAAATTTAAAGATTTTTGTTTGAATTGGAGTCTTTGAAAAAATGTATCGCACCAAAAAACATTCCTTTCAAAATGGTCAACTACTGCTTAAAAAAATAACCATTTCGAAATTGTCCATGTTTGCGGTCGACATTTTTCTGGAAATATCTTTTGAAAAAATATTTAAAATTGCAATAGTTGACAAAGAAACCTTAAAGAATAGTTTTTCAGTCTAAAGCAGTCGCTAACAATTTTTGAAAAAATTCGGTGTTAAACGTGAGACATTAAGCAGTAAAAATTGAAATAAATTGTAAAAAATGTATTTTTCCGACCAGTTATCTTAACAAACCATTGAGGTCATCATCATACTTCTTTTCAATAATTTATCTTTGAACTATGGCGAAGTTTGATAACAATTTAGACTGAAGCTCACTCGTTTTGCCCGAAACAAACCAATTATGATTGCGTGGATACAAACAAGCTCGCAATTTATCTGGTGTATTAATTATTGCCTAGAAAACTTCGAGTTATATTTAGATAACGAACTCATTTAGTTAAATAAATTTATCATTCTATACTCCAAGATATTATTTAAGGCTGATAACAAGACCGCTTTAGCTGAACTACCACTCAGCATTTATGTAGCATGATAAAAAAACCTTACAAAAATTCTTATTATTTTTCGATGAAGAACAATTAAATAGCCTTATCAAAGTTATCGATTTAAGTGCTGAAAACGAATGCAAACTAGGAACACATAATTGTCACGAAAATGCCGAATGTATCGATACGAAAAACTCTTATGAATGCAAATGTGAACCCGGGTATTCGGGAAATGGATTCACGGGACTCGACGAACTGCCAGGCGTAATCAGGGATCAAATTACATGTAAATTAACAAGTACAACATCAACAACGTTAAAAACTCCAACCACCACAAATAAAACAACCGCAACAACAATAAAAACAACAACCACAACCATTAAAACAACAACAACCACCTCAACGACCACAACAACAACCACAATTACTTTGACTGAATCAACAACCACAACATCAACAACCATATCAACAACCAAAACAACAAGCACAACAAGAACCACATCAACAACCACATTTAAGACCATATCAACAACCACATCAACAACCACCACAACAACTTTAACAACAAATTCAACAATGAAAAAGAAACCGACCACAACAAAAACCACTTCACGAAGCACGACAAAAACGACAATCACAACAACAACTAAAAAACAAACAACAAACACGAAAATCTCAATTGATATTAATCGACAAGAAAACACCACCCTCGGAAAAAGTATAACAGCCACTGAAAATACAATAAATCCGAATAAAACAACAAATCAACGATCATCTATCAAAACAACAACAAGCGATCTTAAAACTGATAGCTTATTGGCCAAGGGACTGAAGGTTAAAACAACCACGGAAACAACAAGGAGAACAATTAAATCTGTAACAGATGAAGAAGATATGTCTTGGTATTCTAGAGAAAAATTAGCGTTCAATTTTGGTACAGATAACGACAAGCGAATGGAAAACGATGTTAATACGAGTTACAATGATAAGGAAGAAAACGCCGAAAAAGAGACCGGTGCTGGAGATACAAGTGGGTCTCGGCTTAATTTGAGAGGGCTTATTTTCAAACCAAATAAAATGCAAGATGTCATTGATTCTGAATCGCTCAAATCTACAGTTGCGACTATCAATGTTTTACAAGAAAATACGTTCGAACCAGTTGCTGACCCTATCATCGATAATGTCATGCAAGACAAAAATAGTTTTGATCAAAAATTTGCTATTTTCGGTTCCGGTTTTGGGGAGAAATCGCTTGAAAAATATATTGTGCTGAAAGATGTGAATAGCAAATTGTATACAACTTTTATTTTGTCGTGGTCAGATGGAAAAATCAGGGTGAAATCGAATGAAATTTTACCAGCCGGAAAGTATTTTATTTTTCTTAATACTTATCATGGTCACCGGTCGAATTATGTCGAAATTGACGTCAATCCGGAAGTCAAACCAAAAATAGAATCTAATTATCAAAAACCAGATGTTGACAATAAGGACGCGGAATTTGACGCCTTGGAAATGTTAATTTTTGACTCTTACCCGACTTTTGACGCACGACCAGCTGAAATAACAAACAACGTCCGCGCCCGGTCATTTCAACTTGGAAAAAATCCGGAAACTGCAGTTTCTTCTGGTAATGATCAAGGATCCGTCAATTTTGCAAAAGGCTTGAGCCGATTTTGCAAAGCTATTGAGTGTATTCAAAATATAGCTGATTATATCAAAAATCGGCGGAGGGACAATACTGAACTTGCGCAACTTTTTGACGCATTTCAGACTGTTTTCGAAGCCGATTTTGATAAATCTTTGACGAAAAGGCTCAAAACCATCATGAAGAATCAATTGTAGAAAATTAAATATTCCAAATCCGAGAAAAAAGCCAAATTTTCGTGACTCTGGTTAAAATTTACAATTTGTATTCTAAAAAGAGCATTTCTTCTCGATTTGAGATATACTTTTAGTTAATAACTCAAAAATTTTGAATGAAATATATGAAAAAATTGTATTTCATTAAAATTCAATTTTATAACATTGCACATAAAAAACTTTTATATCTGTAAATTAAAACTCTAACTTTCATCTGTTTTTACCTCAAAAATTGAAATAAATATATAATATTTAATTTGCAGCCTTATTTTGCAACAATATCCTGTATGGAATTAATATGTTAAATTTCGAGACAGGTAAAATCTCTCTTGGGTGTGTATAGTTTATTGTGCTATTAAGTGTAGAGTGACGAGTGAGCTGGCGCGAGAGATGGCAAGAGAGAGGGGAAGGTGATCACGTTGGGAGCACTGAATAGCACAATAAATTTTACACGCCCGAGAAAGATTTTACCTGTCCCGAAATTTAACATATTACTTCTGTACAGGATATCTTTTAACCAACGGAACTCCATTTCAAAACGCTGACTATCTCTATAGCGCGTGTTCGAATTTTACTAATGTTGTATTAGTGATTGTCCTTAGTATGATTATAAGCAAGACATTCTAGATTTCTTAGATCAACTTATTTTTTGTGAACGAATCTTTACTCTTGAAAATGATGAAAAACTGAAACATGTCAAGTGATAAAATTTCTTAAAATTATCATAAGCAAGGGTGCTTGATATTGAGACCACTTAATTTGGTCAGTGTTTAATCACTCAAGCAATCACTAAGACAACATCAATAGGGTTCGAACTCGCGCTATAGAGATAGTAAACGTTTTTGAGATGAAGATCCGTTGGTAAAAATAAATAATTCCCTTATGTTTTAAGAACCCCTAAACTAGGAAAACACATCTTTTATGGCGGCGGAACGGTGGCTGATCCGGAACATGACGTTTACGGATGCACATCTTGAATGAGTTCAAAGTATCTGCCTCAAGCTTATGAGTATGGTTAGGCATAGCACATAAGGTCTTTACACTTTCAGTCATATGATTTTTCTCTTCGGAACCATGATAAAAACCCAAATTCTTGCAAATGGATCCGACACCATTCGCATATCCTTTAACCAACCAAACTCCAACTTAAAAACGTTAACTATCTCTTTAGCGCGTGTTCGAATCCCACTTCTGTTGTATTAGTGATTGCTTGAGTTATTACTCACCGATCATATTTAGCGGTCCCAATATCAAGCATCCTTGCCTATAATCATGCTCTAGACAATCACTGAGATAAAATTAGTGAGATTCGAACACGCGCTATAGAGAAAGTAAACGTTTTTGAAATGGAGTTTGGTTGATGAAAGTCCATGCGGTAACTTTCACTGATTTTTTTTCAAAATATTCTGCGGATATTAAAAAGAGTTTCCAATGGTGTCTAAAAAATGTTAATGGATAATCGATTTTCTTTGGCTTACTGTGAATTACCATAGTCCGGATCAATTCAATGTTTCTTTTGTAATAAATCTATATGATAAATTATAATTTCTTCACGAATTTGTGGAAATATTTTTCACTGTTTATACATTAATGCCTTTACGTTACTCATTTCCCGAATTTTAACTGGCGGAAATCGCTTCTGAGTCAGAAGTTCTGACCAATATGGGTCTTTTATTTTATAGATGCATTGATTTTATATTTTTCAGTATACGGTGAATATTGTTATGAAAATAAATAAAAAAAATATTTGATAAAGATTATGGTTTTCACAGTAATGAAAATTAACACTATTAAGAACCCGTTTAACAATCCGCAGAATAATTAGACATTTAAAATTCAATTAGTAGTACCGGGATATGCGAGTGGTGTCCGATCTGAATGCAAAAATATACAAAATTTGGTTTTTACCACGGTTTCGCCAGCGCCGAAGAAATTAAATCTTGTGACCTAAACTGTTAACAACCTGAGCCCCATCTATGAAACTAAACCGCATTTATCCTCAGCATTTATACCTTCAGTTAACGGAGTTGCATATCCTATTCCGAAGTACAGTAGATCCAAAATTTGCCAAAGGTAAAATACAAACCATTGTGTGTTGAATTCAGGGAGTTGGTTAGTTATAAATTCTACTGTACTCGGAATAGGATATAGAGTGGAGAGAGGCAGTTAGGTGTGTGGCCAGAGTGAGATCGGAATTTTTATCACGTGCCACGCTGGGAAAGTGCTATTACTTAACTAAGAGCTCATGAGAACACCGAAAATGCTATTGTAGATCTTTCTTTAATCTTGCAAAAGACAGTGGCATCACAAATTAGTTTTTTACCATACACCAATAGGTACATGCGTTTACAATAAGACACTTTGCAAAACTGCAAAAATCTATCTCCTTCCAGACGGTATATCAATTGAGCTCCAATTGTCAACAAATCACGTAACGGTAGTATGTCAATCTTTTAAAAGGCAAGCTTTTTTGATCCGGCGAATAACATTTCTAGAACGCCAAAATAACCGACGATTTTATACAATTTGAACTTCAAAAATATATCTTCTCCGAGGATATATTTGGCAAAATGAACTCAAATTTTTTATCAAGTTTCTTCCCAAAAACATTCGTGAAAGATTGAAACGTTTCACGACCCGCTGTGATTAAAAAAAACGATTTTTTATATAATTTTGTTAAAAAATGATCCCAAATCAACCGAAAGCCAATAAAGGGGGATGTTTTATTCAATTTGGTTGAAAAGTAAGGCCCAAATCGGCCGATTAATTAAGGGTGATTTAAAAAATTTTTCAAATTTTGTTGAAAAATGAGCCCCCAATCGGCCGAAGCCCGATACAAGGGCATTTTATATTTTGCATTCGATTTTGTTGGAAAATGAGCCTCAAATCGGCCGAAGCCCGATAAAACGGGATTTTTTATTTAATTTTATTGAAAAATGAGTCTCAAATCGGCCGAAGGCCGATAAAGGAAGAAATTATATTTGCATTAAATTTTTTTTGAAAAATGACTCCTCAATCGGCCGAAGGCCGATAAAAAAGGATTTTATATTTATTTTGTTGTAAACTCAGCCTCAAAGTGGCCGATTGAGGGCTTATTTATCAACAAAATTAGATTAAAATATAAAATCCCCTGCTTTCGGCCATCGGCCGATTTCAGGCTCATTTTACAACAAAATAAAATTCAAAATTGATATCCTTTTTTATCGGCCTTCGGCCGATTGTGGACTGATTTGTCAACAAAATTAAAAAAAAATTTAAAATCACCCTTAATCGACCGATTTGTGGCTTACTTTTCAACAAAATTGAATAAACATACCCCTTTATCAGCCTTCCGTTGATTTGGGGTCATTTTTGAACAAAATAAAATAATTTTTTTAATCACAGCGAGTTGTAAAACGTTTCAATATTTTACAAATGTTCTGGAGATTACTTGATAAAAATTTGAGTCATTTTGCAAATATATTCTTGGAGGAGATAGATTTTGAAGTCTGAAATTGGATAAAATCGTCGGTTATTTGGCGTTCTAAAACTGTTCATTTGCCGGATCAAAAAAAGCTTGCCTTTAAAGATTGACATACTACCGTTACGTGATTTGTGATAATTGGACCTCAATTTGATATACCGTATGGAAGAAGATAGATTTTGCAGTTTTGAAAGTGTCTTATTGTAAACGCACTGTACTTATTGGAGTGATGGTCTAAACTTATTTGTGATGCACTTTTTTGCAAGATTAAAGAAAGATCTACAAATAAGCATTTTCGGTTTTTCTCATGAGCTCTTAGTTAGTATATTTCACCGAGAATATGTTAAATCAGAGTCGCATACCCCCTTAAATTGACAATGTTTGTCATTTTGAGTACCCTTCACAACCATTTTCTGATTTGCAACGCAGTTAAATAATATTTTTTCTAGTATAATTCAATTTTTTTATTTTCTGACCAGATCGGCAAAATTTTAAAAAATTTTCTGAAAAAATAGATCAAAATAAACCTCCAAAGAAGAGATTTATACTAGAAAAAATATTTTTAACTGGTTGCAAACAGAAAAGTGGTTGTTAAGGGTACTCAAAATGGACACATTGTCCAATTTTTATAGGGGTAGCTGCGACTCTGATCGTTTGACATAGTTCTCTGGTGAAATACTAGCTACTAAGTAGGTCATGAAAAATTACGAATGCTTATTTGGGTAAGATTCTTTGCTTTATCGTTTGCAAAAAAGAGCATTCACAAATTATTTTGACATGACGAGACCAATAGGTGTACAGGTGCGTTTACAATAGAACTTTAAAACTGGCAAAATTATTTCCTTCCAGCCGTATAGTTTTATTTTCAATATGAGCTTCAATTGTACAGATCACGTAAGCGTCGGATATTTGCGTTCTAAAATTGTTCGAGTTTGCCGGATCAAGAAAAGCTTGCCTTAAAAAGATTGACACTAACCATCAGTTACGTGATTTGTGAGATCAATTGGAGCTCAATTTGATATAAACCGTCTTGAGAGGAGATAGATTTTGCAGTTTTGAAAGTGTCTTATTGGTATAACGCACTGTACTATTGGTGTGATGGAAAACTATTTGTGATGCACTTTTTTGTCAAGATTAAAGAAAGATCTACAAATAAGCATTTTCGGTTTTCTCATGAGCTTTAGTAGATATATTCACCGAGAATATGTAAATAGAGGTCGCATACCCCGTTAAATTGGACAAGTTGTCATTTGTGGTACCCTATCACAACCATTTTGCCGATTTAAAAATATGTTTTCTGTCTAATTGTAATCATGGCGGTATTTCGGGGTCAAAAAGTCACCTTTTGAGCATTTTATTTTCAACATCAGCGATGGCATTTCAAAATTTCTGGAAACAATAAAGGTCAATAAAGTTCCATGAAATTTTCTGATCTAAGTTCTTTGAATGTTATTGCGTTATAATTGACTGTCCTTAAATGCTAAAGAGCAGTGTTGCT
>SCLH01000392.1:174355-188917 GCA_004367855.1 Oikopleura vanhoeffeni | reverse complement strand
CGTTATTAATGGTGGCTTTCATTTATTTCTCATAATGACATATTCTCTCATCTTTAATTAAAAGTTCTTGTTTATCTAAATTATAATTTACGATAATTTTGATACTCTTAAACGACGATTTTACGATTTGTTAAAAAATATGTTTTCTTGTCTAATTTAATCATGCGGTTGTATTACGGGGTCAAAAGTCACTTTTGAGCATTTTTATTTTTCAACCAATCAGCGATCGGCATAATTTTTTAATTTTCTGAAAAAATAAGTGTTAATAAATCTTCAAAATTTTCTATCTAATGGTTACTTTCATTATTTCGTTATAATGAGCTTTCCTGTAAATGCTAAATACCGTGTTGCTGTTTACACCACCAAATCAAAGAATCGCATGTAGACACCTGTGGCTATCTTAAAGCTATGGTTGCTAATATCGGTTCCACAAAGTTGATGCTTGGCGCATCTTAAGTAACCATAAATCATGATTCACATAATTCGGTTTTTGGCACTACATTCCGTGCTTACGCCACGTGATCATTCCCACATTAAATTTAAATTTGAATCTTGATCAAAATTTTACGGTCTTACCAAAAAAATGAGGTAACATTTAGTTTTTTTTGAAAATAGGATTTTGGAGCACCTCAAAAATTTCAATTTAAATGTTTTACAGAATTTTTTAGTTTTTCCCAAGGCAAATTCTTCATTTTTATAACTAAATATGCCGTGAAGTGTACAAGGAACATCTGATAAATTGTTCTCTGCTAAAGCCCCGTCAATATTTTAGAATGCAATACAAAGTCATAATTTTTTCAAAAAACGTTGTTTTAACACCTGAGAGTGAAAAAATTGTCTTTTAAAAGCAAATAGAACAATTTTAACCTTTTTGATCTTGAATGGGTTCAAGGTGTACTAAGTACATAGAAACACACTGTTGCATATTCGTAAAAGTTCTAGAAATTCTGATCCAAAGACATATTTTTTTGATGAAAAATTTTAAATTGCAAGTGCTTGCTAAAATAAAAATTAGTTGTTTTCCAGACATACTATATTTTTTTAACCAAATAATGCCGTAAAAGTGACAAGAAACCTCGTCTGATAAATATGTTCTCTCTATATCCTCCATCACATATTTCACGAAATGAATGACAAAAGTGCATATTTTAAGAAAAAAACGCTAACATTTTGGACACTAGGAATTAAAATGGAAATCGATATCCCCCATTTCCAGGCATTTTAAACATGATATAAAACTTTCAATTTTATGACTGGCCTCAATCGCGTCCACACTACTGGCAATCCAGATTTCATCGTTTCATTATCCATAGTAGAATCCTTTGGAAGACAGATTGAAAAGAAAGAAGTTATAAACCAATTCAAGTCTTAATAAGACTGTCTTAGTGTTTCTAAGTTATTTTTTGAATTCTAGAAATTTTTAAACTTGAAAACCAAAAATCTTTTCCGTAATCTCTTTTTTCCTGTTTTTACAGACCTCTTATATCATATTTTGTTCTAAATATCCCCACAACCATAAAACAAGCATGAAATTTTTAACAAGTTGTCGTTACAAGAGATAAAAAACATTTCGCTTTGAAATTCACGTAACGAAAACCGAATTAACGTTCTTCAAATAACTGCCGAAATAATTTAGAAAATTACTTAAAATTCCTGAAATCTTCATAATCAAATGAAGAACTTGTGGTCTCTGAGATATGAAAAGTGGCGTAGATGTCCCTAGAGCGTTCCTTAAATCTGAAATGGGCGTAGATGTTCCAAGAGCGTCCCTAAAAAATCTAAATGGCGTAGATGTTACCAAAGAGCGTCCCTAAATAATCTAAATGGGTAGATGTCACCAAAACCGTGCCTCTTCAAAGAGTTACGTTTTCTTTTCGGACATCTATTCGTGGGCGTGCATCGTTCCAATGAGCGTAATTCTTTATATGGCATTACGCTCGAACTATATCTCCTTCCAGGCTAAATATTTGCAACTTGGCTCAAAAAATTTTCAAAAAGCTAGTTTCAAAATTTAATAAAAAACTTGTTACGCGGCTTTTTTTGCAATTTCAAACTCAAAAATATGAATTCTTCAGAGTACGTGAAAAAGAAATTTTCGAAAAAAATGTGCTTCGATTTCTCAAAATGGGCTCAACGAAAGCTGGAAAACATTGAAAGGAAAAGTTGGTTTACGTTCAACCCGATATTTGAAGTTTAGTGGTTGCAAATTGACACAAACGTATTTTTTGAACATCATAATTTGAAAAATACTTAGAAAAAAATCGAAAAAAGAAAAAAAAATTTCGGCAAAAATTTAATGTTGTCATTTAAGGCTGTTATTATGCGTTCAAAACATAAAAATGATTTGGTGCATTGACAATATTATACTAGTTAATATAACACATTATACAGTGAACTCTTAATGGAGGTTAATCATTTTCTAACTTGTAAACATCATTAAGTACGGGTTTTTTTTGGAGAACACTTAATGGATTTAAAACTTAAATTCAAGCTTTAATCTCCATTAAGTATTTTGGACTTAAATATATTTTTTTTCACTAGAATTTATGGAAAAAAAAGTATTTTTTTGTAATTAAAATGAAGAAAATTATTATGAGAAAAAATATTTTTTTTCAAATTAATAGAAATAATTTTTTTTTGTACGTTGATCAAAAATTTCTATTTTTATGTCAAGTGAAATGATGCCTTTCCAGCTGTTCAGGACATGGGCACTGGGCCGTTTGGCTTGATTTAGCACTTCCTCCTTTACATTTTCAGCGTTCATAAATGTTCGTTTGATTTTGTGTACACTTTCAGCCTGTTACTATAATAATGCGCAAAAAAGCAAATAATGCTTAATGATCTTTATTATTTTTGTGTAATTAATGATAATTAATCCGCCCTCTCGGGGCGACTTAAATAACATTAAGTACACAAAAAATAAATTAACAGTCATTAAGCATTATTTTACTTTTGACATTAATATAACTATTTAGAGTCATCATTACTTAAGGCCTATTTGAGACTGTATGATATTTAAAATTCACTCAGTTTTGCTTTAATCTCCATTAAGTATTTTTGGAACTTAAAAACCTTTCTTTTTTCTTAACCATTTAATGGAATAAAAAAGTATTTTTTTGTAGAAAATGGAATAAAAATATTTTTTGCGTAATTTAAATGGAAAAATTATATTTTGTACATAATCAAAACATAATTTTTATTGAATCAAAATGATACTTACTCCAAGAAATCAAGAAAAAATCAAAATTAAGTGAAATATAGTAGAGATAATTTGTTTCTGATAGCGGATTGATTGTAACCGGTTTTCAAAATGTGCATGAAATTCAATATGATTAACATTTTTTATTAGATTCCAATACAGCCGAGGTTCATCTGCATAACTGCGTTTTTTCATTCGAAAAAATAATTGACGGTGATTGGTCAATATCAGAATAACTGTCTACAAACGCCAGTAAACAAGAAAATGCAGGCTGTATTTTCTTGGAAAATTTACAACAGTGGGGCAGTACTTAAAGGCTTACAAACCGCTTTTTTTTTGCGAAAATGTGACTTCAAACTATTACAGACAGGGTCCGGCGTATAGGTTTAAACCAACCGCAAAAACCAGTAAACCTCCGCAATCGCCCACGCATCATAAAAAATAAAAAAACATTTTTTTCTTCCTGACGTTCTGGCGTATATAGGTGAAAGGCAAAAGATAGGGTTTTTGTTCAACCTTTCAGGCAAAAAGATAGGCGTTTTCGAAAAGCCAAAAATAAAGGCATATTTGAGAATTTTTAAAGAAAAACCATTAATAATTAAAGTTTTAACTTTATATTTATCAATCTCAGTACAGTTGATTTGTCCTTAAAAATTTGCACAAATTTTTGTTCAAATAATGCCTATCAATTATTTCAAAGCCATTTTTCACAAATAACAGTATTATATTTTTTGTTTGAAAACAAGTTGAAGAAATCTTCTGGAATTATTTTTTGCTATAATAAGTGCGGGCACTACAGTCTACACTATTGTGTTAAGTGTGTATTAATGTACAATTTAATTTCCATTCCTAGTAAATATGGGTTTCATAGAATATTAAATTCTCCGCATGATACGAATCATACAGGGGCCAATAACGGCCCCAGTCGCTTTAATAAAAATCTATATTTAATATATTTTGTAGAAAAAATTAAATAAGTTATATTCGTTAGAACCTAAATTCGAATTACTGCGTGAATCAATTATCCAAAAAGTAAGTTTCTGAGGTTTAACAAACATTTACTTTTGCATTGTGATGAAATTATCTCTCTCTTTTTTTTAATCAAAGAATCGCATGTAGCACCACCTGTGGCAATCTTAGACCTATGGTTGCTAATACGGTTTCCACAAAGTTGATGCTTGCGCATCTTTTAAGTACCATAAATCATTGATTTCACATAATTCGAGTTTTTGTGCACCTACATTTCCGGTGCTACGCCACGTGATCAATCTCCCACAGTTAATTTTAAATTTGAATCT
Source organism: Oikopleura vanhoeffeni (assembly GCA_004367855.1). Lineage (NCBI taxonomy): Eukaryota > Metazoa > Chordata > Appendicularia > Copelata > Oikopleuridae > Oikopleura > Oikopleura vanhoeffeni. Next base: position 184,420 of record SCLH01000392.1, on the reverse strand, counting down.
TGATCAAAATTTTACGGTCTACCCAAAAAAATGAGGTACATTTAGGTTTTTTTTGAAAATAGGATTTTGGAGCACCTCAAAAATTTCAATTTAAATGTTTTAAATTTTTTAGTTTTTCCCAAGGCAAATTCTTCATTTTTATAACTAAATATGCCGTTGAAGTGTACAAGGAACATCTGATAAATATGTTCTCTGCTAAACCCCCGTCAATATTTTTAGAATGCAATACAAAGTCATAATTTTTGAAAAAAACGTTGTTTTGAACACCTGAGAGTGAAAAAATTTTTCTTTTAAAAGCTAAATAGAACAATTTGTGAACCTTTTTGATCTTGAATGGGTTCAAGGTGTACTAAGTACATAGAAAACACACTGTGCATATTCGTAAAGTTCTAGAATTTGAGTCCAAAGACATATTTTTTGATGAAAAATTTTAATTGCAATGCTTCTAAAATAAAAATTAGTCTTTTCCAAGACATACTATATTTTTTTAACCAAATATGCCGTAAAAGTGTACAAGAAACCTCTGATAAATATGTTCTCTGCTATACCTCCATCAATATTTCCAGAATGAAATGCAAAGTCATATTTTTAAGAAAAACGCCATTTTGGACACCTAGGAATTAAAATGGAAAAACGTCGATATCCCCCATTTCCAGGCATTTTTAACATGATATAAAAACTTTCATTTTTTGACTTGGCTCAATCGCGTCCACACTACTGGCAATCCAATTTCATCGTTTTCATTTAAATCCATAGTAAGAATCTCTTTGGAGAGACAGATTGAAAAGAAGAAGTTTATAAACCAAATTCAAGTCTTAATAAGACTGTCTTATGATGTTTCTAAGTTAATTTTTTAGAATTTCTAGAAATTTTTAAACTTGAAAACAAAAAANCGTAGATGTTCCAAGAGCGTCCCTAATAATCTAAAATGGCGTAGATGTCCCAAAACCAAAACCTGCCTCTTCAAAGATTTACGTTTTCTTTTCGACAATCTATCGTGGCGTGCATGTTCCATGAGCGTTCTTTATATGCATTACGCCTCGAACATATATCTCCTTCCAGGCTAAATTTGCAAATTGGCTCAAAATTTTTCAAAAGCTAGTTCAAAATTAATAAAAACTTTACAGCGGCGTTTTTTTGCAATTTCAAACTCAAAATATGAATTCTTCAAGGTCACGTGAAAAAATTTTCGAAAAAAATGTGCTTCGATTTTCTCAAAAATGGGCTCAAACGAAAGCTGGGAAAACATTGAAGAGAAAGTTGGTTTACGTCAACCCGATATTTTGAAGTTATAGTGGTCAAATTGACACAAACGTATTTTTGAACATAATTTTGAGAAAAATACTTAGAAAAAAATCGAAAAAAAGAAAAAAAAATTTCGCAAAATTTAATGTTGTCATTTAGGCTGTTTTATGCGTTCAAAACATAAACAATTGATTTGGTGCATTTTTATGACATTATACAGTACCTCTTAATGGAGGTTAATCATTTTCGACTTAAACATCATTATATATTAACACTTAATGTNAATTTTGGATTTTACCAGAAAAAATTTCCGAAATTCGAATTTTTCCTAGTATTTTTCCAAGTAATTTTTTTCGTATTTATCCTTTATTTTTTGAACGACAACCCCCCTTAAGAATCTCAGCATTGATTGCATCGCATTCATTTTTAGTAAGTTTCATCTTCTTAATGGGCTGATCTTTTCTATGTATAATAGTCAGCCGTATTGGGTTATCCATTTTCTTTATTATTTGTCTCTTTTTTACACAGTGATACTTATTTTATGAATTTAATTTAAGATTTTTGAATTCATAATTCCGAAAAAACATATATCAATAATCTAGAGCTAAATCCCCGCGATTTATTTATTCCCAACCCCGCGTTTTTTTTATTTTTATCCCCGCGTTTTTTTTATGCTTATCCCCGCGTTTTTTCGCGCACAGTTTTTTCGCGGTAAAATAGTTTGTTTACATACCGCGTTTTTTTTTATGCAAAGTTTTGCTGTCTAACCGACCGCACACTTTTTTCGCGGTAAACGAGAAAACTCAGGCTGTATGTTATACTAATTATCTACTTTTTTAAGATATGCTTGAATCAATATATTGGCTCTGTGCTCACAAAGATTAAGTACGCGATGAACTTCGAAACTCAAGCCGAGGAAATTAAACCGTGAGTTCAAGTTTGTACCCTGAATGTGAAAATCGAGTGATTCCAACTGTGAAAATCTGGACGTAGAAAATTTATTTAGAGCACAAAAATTTGTAATCGTATTCTCGAGCCCACTTTCGGGCATTGAAACGCTGAACGTATTCTTGAGTCCACTTTTTTATATTTTCCTAATCCTAAGATCTCTTACCCAACTGGTTGCAAGAGTACGTTAGTTTTTGTATGCGACCGGCTGCAAGATTACTTGACCGAAAATAAGCAATCCGTACGCCATTAAATGTTTCCAAAAACTGAATTCATTTGTTTAATAATCATTCCATTGTGTTAAATCAATTGTATTTATTAACTGTATTTATTTTTTAGCACAGAAAAAAAATCAATAGGTTGTCCCATTGAGAGTCTTCTTTCTGTCGAGTGCACATAGCTTCTCAAGATATAAGAGTCTGTTGTTTTTGATTATTCATTCAATGACCAAAAACATAAAATACATCGAAACATAAATGGTATCTATTTAACAGTTTTTTGCAGACTTACAAATATTTAAGAGTATAACTATGACGGCAATTGCTTGGGATTTCATACATTTTTTAATATCATTCGGCTTTTGACATCCACATATCCGATTGGATTTTGAGATAGCTAAAACTGAGCAAAAATATCTAGTGTTTGTTAAAAAAATGTTCCGAATCGGACCATTTTTTAAAATTTTGTTCTGAGATAACTAAAATTGTTTGATTACAACTTTTTGTTGAAAAATTGAAATTATTTTTAGGATTCGGACAATTTTGTCCACTATATTCTTCTCTGAATATTTGTACTCAGTTTGAGTTATTATTCAAGTCAATCAGGTGAAGTTTTTTCATGACCTGAGTTAAACAAAATGGTCAGCTGAAAAAATGGCACAAAAGCCCCAGCAAGTACCGTGATAAATATGTTCTTTATTGTCAGTTAACAAAACCGACTGTCCATTCACACAATTGATTCTTTGTAAACCTTTCTGTATGCCTATCGTAAAATCTGGAGGAGATTCATGTGTTACTCAAAAAATGAAAGGAATGTTATCTTAATTTAAAAAAATTACTTGCAAAAATACTCGATGGTGATTAGTCAATATCCGAAATTACTTAATTTCATTGATTTATTTTTGTGGAATACCGAAACCGCGGGTAACGAGAAAACTCCAGCTGTAGTTTGTCTTAATATTCAGGGGGTATAACATTTTCATCGATAATTTAACTATAGAGAAATGTGTAGGCGGGAAATATTTATTATTTCCAATGCAAATTTCTAGAATATATTCTGAATGTTTTGTAAATTTCATTTTCGCATTGACTACAATAGAATTATGAAATTCTTATTCTGACAAAGTTTGTGAAATCAACACACCCACCTTTCAATTGTTTACATTTTTATTCGTTTATAAGAAAAGTTTTAACGCCTACGCAATTTTTATAGCAAAAGATAGGGGAAAAAAATCGACCAAAAAATTATCGATGAAAATGGTATACCTCATATTCAGTGTATTCTTTTTTCTCAGCCTTTGTCCACTGGCTTCTTGATATTTGCTATTCATAAGCATAATTATAGAAATCATCAACATTTCAGTGTCACTTAAATAGTTGTTGTCAGGGGCTACCCAATTGCGGCGGCTTTTTTTCGAGACGGCAAAGCCCTTTTGAGAGCGCCGCGACTATTGTGACAAACAGATTATTAACGCGGCTACTGCACAGCGGTTACTTTTGTGACAAACATATTTAACAAAAAATTTTTACCTCACTCAGACTTCGAAATAAATGAAGAAAACATTATTCGAAATGAATGAAGTGAATATTTAAAGAAGTTTAAAGATTGAGAGTGATATTTGCCAATTCTTCTTCTGTAGTGATGACTGGCAAAATATTTGAAGTGAAAGCGGAGGATGATATTCTCAAAATCGTTTACTGATCATTGACGATTTTTTCTTCGTGCAGTATTCCGGTAAACACAGTATAATTAGAGGTCATCTTTGTTCACTGCATTTTTATGATATTGGTTATGTTTACCATCTTCTTCAGTATGAACAATAACGCTATCATTACGTTCACCATGTCTAGTATACAAAAAATTTGGATTAAGGCGGGTACCCTCAATTTTTGAGGTCTCATTTTCAATTATGTGGTGGAGAAAAAAAACATATTTATGAATTTCCATTTGATAAACCAATTTCCGTTTTAAAGTTATGTGCAAATTTCTAAGAATTTTTTTTTATGATTTTTATTGCACGAATATATTAGTATCTCAATTCAGATGATCTAATAATAAAATGTAGAACAAGTATTTCTCACTAAGTATTTAAAGATAAGTATCAAGTCTCAAATAACACACGCAGTCTGAGTGTGGTAAAAATTTTTTTGTTAACTCCCACAGTCTTTTAACGGTCACACGTGACCGTGACCCGTTTAATAGCAATTTAGGACCCTTAATCATTCATTATGAAATATTAACAAAGAAATCGATCGACTATTTAAATAATTGACGTTTGTGGGTTTTTTTCTAGAAATTTTTACTGTATTACAGTACTTATTTTTTGCAAAAAAAATTTAAACCATCAAAAAAAGACTTGGAGCAGAATCAGAAAAAAATTCTAAGACTTTTTTAGTTTAAAAAACTATTTTATCGGCCTTCGGCTGATTCGGGGCTCATTTTTGGGGGAAAATGTTCATGCCACTGAAAACGGAATAAAATTCTTCATTAATGCTTATATCTGAAAAAGCAACTCTAATAAGTAGATTTAGGCCCAAAATGGAATGATGGACGCCCTAGGTTTCCATTAAATGATAATGGGTTTCCATTATCGGGCGTTTCCATAAATTGTTAGTTGGTGTACACTTATAACGTATATTTCAAGATAATAATTCACTCGCCTTGGCTTGCATGTTATTATTGCAAATTGGTAATACATGTTAATTGTTTACTGCAAACAAATATACATAAATATCACGGGCTACACACACGAGTTTTATGTCTCAGAATATACAACGACCTCACTTGATATTTAACATGACAAATTCGATTATTTTTACTTTGGTTTAAAATTCCTTCCCCTAAATTATTTCCCTCCCCTTTTCCCCTCCTTTCCGTCGAGAATCCTCACCTTTCCTTCCGTTTTTATTTCTCAATTTTCGTTCCCTTCCCTTTTGAAAGCCTGCCCTTAAGTAGCCCTTACGTAGATTTATTTTTATGATATTTTTCAAAGTGACCTTCCGCGCAACAAAGTGACAACTGATTCGATTTAAAATCTTATTTTATTTGAAAAATTAAATCGTATATTTACCGATATAGACTATATAGACTATCATATAGTCATCGAAAAAATCGTATTGGATCGAATCGTATGGGTACCGATACGATACGATCTAATACAGTTAAAATTGTACCCCCTCCGATACAATCCGATCCAATACAGTTAAAATTTTACCCCCCCTCCGATACGATCCGATCCAATATAGATTTTATTCCACCCCTCCTCGATCCGATCCAATACGATTTTTAATTTATTAATGCCAATCCCTGGGTTAGTTATCTTCGCGATGAACCAAAACAGTTCAACGGGCTTTTTAAATTTTGACTGTTGATAAATATTGCTTTTAATCCAAGTACTAGGATTCTGATGTATATTTAAAATAAAAATTTAACCAAACAATTATTTCATATCGGATACAATAATTGAAAAAAAGTTATAAGATTGTTTCTTACGTAATAACATCAATGGAAGAAAGTTCAAAGATAATTATTCCTTATCTGAGACTATAACGTAATATCGCAAAGCAGGAACTACCTGCCAGAAAAATCGGCCAAATTGGCAAACTCAAAGCATGTTCTTTATATTCTGTCTTTAGTTAAAACTGTTACATAAACTCCTGTATATTAACGAAAAAGTGTATTTCAGAAATAACTTTAATTTGCATAGATAGTGGAAAGGAATTTTTGTTAATTTTATGATTTTTCTCAGTTGAAATAAAATAGTTAACATCAAAATATAAAATATATACTATAGGAGTCAAATAAAAATCCGACAAGAATTTCTTCCAGTTATTGTTACAGTGAAACCACACCACTGCTNTGTTAACTCCCACAGTCTTTTTACGGTCACACGTGACCGTGACCCGTTTAATAGCAATTTAGGACCCTTAATCATTCATTATGAAATATTAACAAAGAAATCGATCGACTATTTAAATAATTGACGTTTGTGGGTTTTTTTCTAGAAATTTTTACTGTATTACAGTACTTATTTTTTGCAAAAAAAATTTAAACCATCAAAAAAAGACTTGGAGCAGAATCAGAAAAAAATTCTAAGACCTTTTTAGTTTAAAAAACTATTTTATCGGGCTTCGGCTGATTTGGGGCTCATTTTTGGGGGAAAATGTTCATGCCACTGAAAGCGGAATAAAATTCTTCATTAATGCTTATATCTGAAAAAGCAACTCTAATTAGTCGATTTAGGCCCAAAATGGAATGATGGACGCCCTAGGTTTCCATTAAATGATAATGAGTTTCCATTATCGGGCGTTTCTATAAATTGTTAGTTGGTGTACACTCATAACGTATATTTCAAGATAATAATTCACTCGCCTTGGCTTGCATTTTATTATTGCAAATTGGTAATACATGTTAATTGTTTACTGCAAACAAATATTCATAAATATCACGTGCTACTCACACGAGTTTTAAGTCTCAGAATATCCAACGTCCTCACTTGATATTTAACATGACAAATTCGATTATTTTAACTTTGGTTTAAAATTCCTTCCCCTAAATTATTTCCTTCCCCTTTTCCCCTCCTTTCCGTCGAGAATCCTTACCTTTCCTTCCGTTTTTATTTCTCAATTTTCGTTCCCTTCCCTTTTGAAAGCCTGCCCTTAAGTAGCCCTTACGTAGATTTATTTTTATGATATTTTTCAAAGTGACCTTCCGCGCAACAAAGTGACAACTGATTCGATTTAAAATCTTATTTTCTTTGAAAAATTAAATCGTATATTTACCGATATAGTCATCGAAAAAATCGTATTGGATCGAATCGTATCGGTACCGATACGATACGATCTAAGACAGTTAAAATTGTACCCCCTCCGATACGATCCGATTCAATACAATTAAAATTTTACCCCCTCCGATACGATCCGATCCAATATAGATTTTATTCCACCCCTCCTCGATCTGATCCAATACGATTTTTAATTTCTTAATGCCGATCCCTGGGTTAGTTATCTTCGCGATAAACCAAAACAGTTCAACGGGCTTTTTAAATTTTGGCTGTTGATAAATTTTGCTTTTAATCTAAGTACTAGGATTATGATGTATATTTAAAATAAAAATTTAACCAAACAATTATTTCATATCGGATACAATAATTGAAAAAAAGTTATTAGATTGTTTCTTACGTAAAAACATCAATGGAAGAAAGTTCAAAGATAATTATTCCTTATCTGAGACCATAACGTAAAATCGCAAAGCAGGAACTACCTGCCAGAAAAATCGGCCAAATTGGCAAACTCAAACCATGTTCTTTATATTCTGTATTTAGTCAAAACTGTTACATAAACTCCTGTATATTAACGAAAAAGTGTATTTCAGAAATAACTTAAATTTGCATAGATAGTGGAAAGGAACGCTTAAGAAAATAAGTAATTTTGGGATAGCATTTGCAAATTTTGCATTAGCGCTTTCAAGGACGCCGACAGATTCAATTTATCATTGCAAGACTACTGCAGTTGAGCTGAACAATTATTTTGGAATTTTTGTCGATTTTATGATTTTTCTCAGTTGAAATAAAATAGTTAACATCAAAATATAAAATATATATATATAATAAAGTGAAATACTTTTTGACGTCTGACAATTTCTGGATTTTTCCAGAAATACCATAGCGAGCTTGATGAGTATGACTCAATTCCTGTAGTACTCTTAAAGAGTTGCCATAAGTCTGGGAGATTGGTCAATGCTTTCAGAGCAATAAAAATGATCATTCTTGCTTATTTTAATACTCAAAAAATAACCAAAAATTGTCCAAATTACTCCATTGTTTCCTATTTTTTTAGAGCAACTGATAATTAAACAATTTCAGTAATCTGACAACAAAAATCTCAAAATGGTTAAATTTGGAACACTTTTTATATTTTATTATTGATTTGATATTTGTGCTCAGTCTAAGCTATCTGAAACCTTAATCGGAAAACTCGTTCACAAAAGCCAAATTATATAAAAATTTGGACTAAAAAAGTGGCGAAAAAGTCGATCACCGAGCTTGCCTCTACCGCACTTGCCTAAACCGAGCTTGCCTAAAACCGAGCTTGCCGATAACGAACTTGCCGATACCGTGCTTGACTATCACCGAACTCGCCTTAACCGAGCTTGCCGAATCTGAACTTTTTCAAACCGAGCTTGCCCAAACCGACCTTGCCTTAACCAAGCTTGCCGAATAAGAACTTTTTCAAACCGAGCTTTCCAAAACTGAGCTTGCCGAATCTGAACTTTTTCAAACCGAGCTTGCCCAAACCGAGCTTGCCGAATCTGAACTTTTTCGAACCGAGCTTGCCTAAACCGAGCTTTCTCAAACCGAGCTTGCCTTAACCGAGCTTGCCTTAACCGAGCTTGCCGAATCTGAAGTTTTTCAAACCGAGCTCCCCCAAACCGAGCTTGCCTAAACCGAGTTTGCCGAATCTTTACTTTTTCAAACCGAGCTTGCCCAAACCAAGCTTGCCTGAACGGTTTGGACAAGCTCGGTTTTGGCAAGCTCGGTTTAGACGAATTTGGTATAGGCAAGCACGGTTTGGAAAAGATCACATTCGGCAAGCTCGGTTGGGGCAAGCTCGGTTTGAAAAAGTTCAGATTCGGCAAGCTCGGTTTGAAAAAGTTCAAATTCGGCAAGCTCGGTTTAGGCAAGCTCAATTTGGGCAAGCTCGGTTTGAAAAACTTCAGATTTGGGAAGCTCGGTTTAGGCAAGCTCGATTCGGGCAAGCTCGGTTTGAAAAACTTCAGATTCGGCAAGTTCAAATTAGGTAAGTTCGGTGATCGGCAAGCTCGGTTTAAAAAAGTTCAATTTTGGTAAGCTCGGTTAAGGCAAGCTCGGTTTGGGCAAGCTCAGTTGGAAAAAGTTCAGATTCGCCAAGCTCGGTTTGAAAACCTTCAGATTTGGGAAGCTCGATTTAGGCAAGCTCGGTTTGGGCAAGCTCGGTTTGAAAAACTTTAGATTCGGTTAGCTCGGTATTGGCAAGCTCGGTTTAAGCATCTAAGGTATCGGCAAGCTCGGTGGTCGGCAAGTTCGGTGATCGGCATGTAAGGTTTAGGCAAGCTCGGTATAGACAAGTTCGGTGATCGGCAAGCTCAGTTAAGGCAAGCTCGGTTTAGGCAAGTTCGGTCATCGGCAAGCTCGGTTTAGGCAAGTTCGGTCATCGGCAAGCTGGGTAGTAGGCAAGCTTGGTTTAGGCAAGTTCGGTGGTAGGCAAGCTCGGTTTAGGCAAGTTCGGCGGTCGGCAAGCTCGGTTTGGGCAAGCTTCTTTTGCAGAGCTTGCCGACAGAAATTCGGCAAGCCCGGTGTACTCACACACAGGGGGTGCGGCGTATAGTTATACGCGTATACTTAGATTCCACGCAAAAACCTACGTAAGCCTCCGCAAAAACTTACGCATTTGAAAAATAAATTTATTCGTTCCTAGCACCGCACCCCCCTGTACTATCAAAAGAATGTATACCCCAGCCATGGGGGGAAATTTCAGCCAATGGGGCTCGACTTGCCCATCGTGAGATAGGGGCTCCGCCCACGCAATCTGTGCGCATGTCGGGGAATACAATCTGCGGGTAGTATAAAATATGATTTTTATTGTCAGCAAATTTTCTAGTTCTAAAATAATATAT
>SCLH01000392.1:128703-158781 GCA_004367855.1 Oikopleura vanhoeffeni | reverse complement strand
TTTTGCTTAATCTGAGAGATGTGGGCTGAAAAGCGGCCTCATGAGTGGCTAGGAGGGGTCTTAGGAGTGTGAGGATTGGCTCCCTCAACCCACATCTCTCAGATTAAGCAAAAGGTGTTAAAGGGATATATCTGTTTGGTTTATCGATAGATCTACTTATCGTAAAAAATTAACCGAACTTTTTTGCGATGATATAAATTTTGAACGTTTAACTAAAAACAACCATAAAATTGAATTAAAAAGCTACAATAAGCTTTTGAGCGAAACTCTTGGAAATTGTTTAAATAAAAAAACTCTCCAGTCGCTAGAGAGATTACATTCCATAAGCTCAGCATATGTTCTGATAAAACTTCATAAGCCAGATAATAAATAACGTCCAATTATTACGGTTATCACGTGACGTCCAAAAAAATTTTCATAATTTTTTTTAATTTTTCTCTTATATTATTAACCTCCTCAAAGTTTCAGAAGAATCCACCTATTATTTCTATAAGTCGAAATTAATGGTGGAATAGCTATCTATGGTTGATAACGCTCATAAATACATTGTAAAGCTTATTTTACCAATTGCTAAGAATGTAGGTTTTAAGTAGACAGTCCAAAAATGTTCAAAGAAAGGTTTTTGAAAGATTGTGATAAATTTGACGAAAAAATCCATCAAATTATATCATTTGATGCAAAAAGTTTGTACACTTCAGTCAACACTGATCGCGTTATTTCCAAAATCCTTAAAATAATTTATAAAAAACCAGCTCTTTATTTTAAAGATAAAGATGAAAATGGGCGTACACTGTTCATTCCTGAACGCTAAAATTTACGGAAATTTATGCACAATGTAGTTCTTAATCACAATACATTTGAGTGCCAACTAGGAATTTTTAAACAACGATCAGGTCTATCGATGGTATCGTCTCTTTCCCCTAGTTTGAGCATCATTTTAGTTGACATTTAAGAAAAATCAGTTATTCCTAAGTTTTTGAAAACCAAAGAAATCATTTATTGGAGTAGATTCGCAGACGACATAATTTGCAAATGTGAGAAAAATTCAGTTGAAAAAAATTTTCAAAAATAAAATAGCTTCGACCATCGCTTGAAATTCACCATCGAAAAAATGTGTGAAAATAAAATAAAATTTTTCAACTGCAAAATTTTTATCGAAAATTCGAAAATAAAGTTTCGAAAAATCTTCAAAAAAGGTCTTGATACTGTCTGTACAAATTATCAACACGATATTTCACCCTTAAAATATAAGCACAATCTTTTCACACAATTTCATCGCACTCGGGACTGCTGTTCTGATGATAAGCCATTTGAAAAAAGTCTCGACGACCTCCGTATTATTAACTCAAGAAATAATTATCCATCCTGGCTTGTTGAGCAAAAGCTTAAAATGTTCCTCGAAAATGACAAAAAAATTCCTCGGGAAAAAAAGTTCCACACTTTTTGTTTAACTTTAATTCACATCGTGTAGATTTTTACGCTAAACAATTTATTAAAAAATGAAAAAAAAGTTACCCCTGATATTTTTATTAATTTATGTTATCGCAGCATAAAAATATCTGAAATATACTCTCATACTTTCAAACCTAAACGAGATTAATTTGATATAAACAACTGTGTATATAAATTCGCATGTGTTTGTTCTTCCACATATATACATGTAGGCCAATCTTAAAGAAATTAAAAAATCGATCGGAAGAACATAACCAGCCAAGTAAATCTTTAGGCGCTGTAGAGCACATAGAAACATGTGAATTATACAAAATTATCAAAAAGCATAGTTATCTAACGTTTCGATTTATTATCATTATCAAAGATGTAAGTTTTTTAACAAGTTTCAAGGCAAATACTAACTAAATTTTACAAAACTAGGAAAAAAGTTTTGATGGAAGATTTTTAAAATCTCCCAAAACCCTTAAAACTAACCGAACTACAAAAAGAAAATGAGTTTCACAAATCTGATTTCTCAATTTTACAAAAAAATTTCCGGAATGTTTTTGAACGATTGCGATCTAAAGCATATTATATACGTATGTTAACTCGTAGACTTTAGACATGAATCTGTACCCAGACTCGATTTCCGGCAACTGGTGACCATTCTTATAAATCGAGCCATATAAGCAAAGTTTCATTATCAACATACATTTTTCAATAGCTTAAAATAATATTCAGCCAATTTGCTATACAATTAAAAAAACAAAAACAAAATTTAAACGAATTAAAAGGCATTAAATGAGGATAAGAAAACAAAAAGTTGCAAAATTTACTGTCACTCGACTATAAAAGTGCATTAATGAGATAAAATTAAACCTTAATTTATATTTGAAACTACGTCATATAAAACTTCGAATGATTTTCTATCGCTCTGTCTAAACATAATTATATGTTTTCTACAAAATTCTCTAGTAAAATGTCTCTTAAATTTGTTGTGAAATATATTTTGTTGTGAAATATATATCTTTCATGCGTAGGCGTCTCATGTAATCATTTTTCCAAAGTTTTGACTTCTAGAAATGCTCTATTTAAACCGGAGGCCATACTGTAATGCAATTAAAGTCTTAGAAATTCGTTTCGATTCTTTTCAGGGGTCTTTCGCATGATTTGAGTACTTTTGAAAAAAAANTTTAGAATGCCTCTTCGATAGAGAGAAATGTAATTTAACAACTAGTTTTATCAATTACTTTTCTTTGGGTATTAACGTTTGTTATCTTCATGAACTAATCATACATTATTTATTGAAAATGGTCCTGATTGATTTTATTTGTAGAACCGTTTCACATTGAGTTTCAAAAACAATAAAAAAATAAATCAAGAGTTTCCATTATCATTTTCTATGTTCTTTTTTTCCAATTCACTCAAAATTTCGTTAACCACAAGGAATTTTTTCTGGTGCTCAATATTTTTTTATGATTTAATTATTTTCATTATTAAGGTGCTGTTGATGCGAGAAAATTTAAGACGATTCAACGATTTTATTTTGAATCGAGAATTATTTGAAAGTACCGAAGCTGTGGTGACTCACCACTTGGTGATTCTGCCAAAACTATACCGCGGCGTCTTTACCACTTGCTCTTAGTGCAAATGCCAGCGATTTGTAAACACCCGCCAGTTACACAGTTGTCCGAATTGTATTATAGTAGCAGATCTACCTTCAGCTGAAGTTACATGAATCGTTTGGAGATCAAGTTTCAGAATTCAGCGGTTTCCCGACAAGAGTCTACATGTCCTTGAAATATGCGCATTCGGTTCAAGCGGGAATCTCGGCTCGAGATAAAAATTTTGATGATAAACATACAACGTGGCGATTTGTACCGGAAATGAATGCGTACCTTGAACGCGGGTTTCAATTGAACACCATCTTAATCAGTCGTGTCAAATTTTTTCAGATTTTCTGCGTGGTCGGCGCTATCTTTCTTTATACAGTGATATCTCGGAATAAACATTAAATAATTAATTTGGTTTAAAAACGATGTAAGAGACAATTATCAATATTTAAACTACGTTCGAAAATTATCATTAAACTAAAGAGACTTCAGTACTGTTTGATCTTTAATAAAATGTTGGCTTATAATTACTCAATACAAGCGTACGATAAGAAAATGATATATATCTGCAAAATATCAAGTGCCAATTGACACTCTTCTTAGGGGCTGAACGATTTCTCTAGATAACTGATACAGACAATTTTAACGAGCAAAAAGATTAAGTACAATTTTTTCTAAGAAATATTTACTTCTATTTCCTTTTTTTAAGCTTCGGAATGCGTTTTATTGTTTATATAGTGTGGCTTATACCAGCTTTAATACCGATCTGCAGCTCAAGCGGACAGGATCCCGAAATAGTTGGAAAACATTACTGCGGCCCTTAAAATAAACAAGGGGTGATCAAACGGAATGAATATAAATAACAAATTTATTACCTTTCAACTTTTTTTGCAGATGATTGCTGCTGTTTAAACACTATAAAATTGCCGGGTTTTGCGTTAAACACTAACACATTTTTTTACTCCTGGAAGTTTTTTTTTGTCCAATGCTGAACTTCAAAATCTGTTTATTTCTTTGTTTCTATAACCGTTCAATCAAATTCAACAGAAAAATTTAAATAAGCATCCCAATCAAATTATTTTTATTTCGGAAATGGAACGACTAAAACGGCCGAAGGCCGATAGCAGACAATATTTTATTATTTATGGGGGAGTGTGTAATTTTGCGCTCTCTTTATAATTACCTCTCGATACCTTTATTTCGATTATGCAGAAGTGCACTCTTAGCCAATGGATCTCCCATCGGTGGCGGTGATCATATTTTTGGAACAATCTAACTACCAATCTAGATGTTTCCAAATTTTTTTGCTACTAAACCTAATTTTAACCGGTATTCCCACGTGACATGAACATTTATCGGTGGATATTGCATGCGTTTTTACTATTCGTAGGGACAATTTCCCACCCATCTTGGCGTATCGCAAATTGTTGTGGCCCGTTAAAACCCTTTTCTTAACGCAACTAAAGAAAAGTATCAGTTAGAAATACCATGGGCGTCCGCCTGTGTTGATATCACACACATTGTCACGAAATACACTTTTTATACTTCTTTTGTTGTCAATGCAAAAATAAATTCAAACCATTCAGGCTGCATGTCTTTAAAGATTTTTCAATGGAAATTATTATATTTTTCGGCTTACCATTTCTTATAGTGAAAGATAGGCCTTTTTAAAACAAAAAAAATCCCGAGAAGTTTTCTTGTTTAAGTCAACAGCAACCGTTCAAAACTTAGAAAATTGGCCAGTGCGTCCTAAAGTTACCTCCGGATATTTGATTCCCTTGAATAAATCATTATGAGCATTAAAATTATCACCCTGCTAAATTTGATCTCTCTAGAAAACAATCGTTTCTCAATAAAAAAAAATGATTAACTGAGTTTTAAAATTGACGCTGATTGGTTTAAAATTTGTATGAGCTGTCAGCAGATTTTGGAACAGTTACTCTCAGCTTCAATTTCGCATGTACTTTTGTTCCGCATCAGGACAAACAATTTTCTTTTAAACTTTCATCTTCCGGTTCACTTTTAAATCAAATTTCTCAAATTCTAGGAACAATATAAAATTCCGGGCCTAACATATGAACAATACATTGTCTACTTTTGTCTAGAATCGACTATAATTCTAAACATCCGTTATTGAAGGGAAAGGAGTTTGAACCTCAAAAATCTTTAAATCGGGGTTCAACGTCTTACATTTTTAAAACAGTGGTAAATTACCGATGGTATTCAAAAATTAGGCAAACATTTTTTTTTCATTTATTTGTCACTTCGCGCTTGTCTGTGGGCCTGCAAAGGCGATTTGAAAAAACACTTAGGTTCTTTAGAATAAAACTCCTGCACTGTGATGTGGTGTTTTAAAATTTTAGTATCTACATGTGAATCGTAGACAAAGGCTTTTATCTACAAACCAATATTCGCAGATTTTTCAAACTACCTAAAATTATTCTAGGCGTTGATTCGACGCACCTTAGACACTACCTTCTTCATTTATTAAAAAATTAATTGAAAATTTGTAATCTTCTATTTTCTTTATATATAGTTAACATAATTTTTTGTGGTTCGAAAAATATTGCCTAAACCATGCTGACCTTAATTGTAATTGAAAACCAATACAAATGTAACTTTTTCCAAATCAACGTGGCCCGTCTTTAATCCATATCCCTGTTTCTAACACACAACCAGTAAATCAAAAACGATTTTGTATTGTCAAAACGTATTGTACAACTCCGGTAAAATTGAACAACTACAATTTGTTACCAACTACGTATTGAGTCACAACTACGTATTGTACAAATACGAATCGTTTTATTCAAGGGGTTGGAACAGGATATATATAATAAATCTCGAATTCATGTTTTGGTTGCTTCACTTCTTGAAACGCCCTTTAGCGCATATCAAATTTTCAAGAAACTGTATAAATGTATTTTCGCTTTAAGACCCTACGACCTCTTACAAAATAACTAAGCCATTTGAATTATTGTTTGAGCAATCCAATAATAATACATTCATGGACCTTGGATGATCGTAAACCAAAAAACGTGTTCAAATAGTATGATTCGTCAACTTCAGACAGATAAAAGTTTTGATAAAAACCTTCGTTGCATATTGATCATAACTGTAATTAAACTTTATATCCACAGTATTAACTTCGGTCACTCCAAACTACGCGGCATTGAAATTGTGGTGAAAAATAAAAGACCCTAAATGTAATGTTGGTTCTCATTTGTGCAAGTAGGATGTCGCAAAAAATCCCAAAGACTTCGCCAATTTAATTTTTGATTTAGATAAAATCAATTCGATTTTTACCAGAATTGCATAAATGAGGGCATTGATTTTTTCGAGTAAGACTCTTTTGAACAGCAACAATAAAAAAAAAATTTTCGGAGGCAACAACAAATCATATTTTAATCAGTGTTCACAGTCTCAGCTAAGTTTCATATTCATTCACCAGAAATGTCATTTCTGGAATTGAACAAAATGGGGTATTCCACTTTTTTAGTACAAACTTCTCAGTTCATAGATTTTGCAGATTAGTAGGCCTCCCGGCAAAAAACCAGGTACTCGATAAAAAGGTTCGTATGAAATCTTGAACTTAAGGGGCGTATGAATTTTTTTGGTGAAAACATGGCTCTTGTGAAATTTTTTTTTTTTGATGCCATCACATGGTGGCGCCTGTTTCGAGTGCGTCAAAAATCGGGAATTTAGTTTTTTTTCAAATATGGTTCAACTTTCGGGTTTTTTAAAACCTAAAAATTATGTCAAACAAATCCGGCTGAACATTCTACTCAAATTAAAATCTTTAAATGTAATAATCGTAACTTTTATATTACATAACTTATATATAAGTTTTGACTATCATCACTACCGTAGAGTTTTGGCTGTCCGCAAACAATGGCGCAGAAACTTTTGCACTCCGACTCCACTTTGTGGCGGTGTTTTTATGAAAAATAACTCTTTTTCATTAAACCTTTAACTTCCCTACTTTTTTCATGTCTGAAAACATGCATTAGAATCAGCTAAAAATACATAGTGCAAAAAAACATCTTTAATTTAATATACAAGCATTGTCATCTGTCGATAAATCAGACAAAAACAGTATCACAGCACCAACATGCTGGTTGCATTGCAAAATGCTGGAGATGGGGAAACTGGAAAACATGTTTAGGATCACGGCCTGAAAATTTGGTTTCACAGAGTCTTTTGAGCCAGCTTCCGAGGACATGCAATTAAAAAATCTACAGTAATTATCAACTAAGGTATTATAAAATTTAAAAACTTAGGTATTATCACTCAGGTATAACCGTTTAGGCTGGTCAAGAGTTTTTCAATTTAAAAGTAAGGCAAATTGAGTAGCCGGAAGTTTCAACAGCATAAGTTTTTCTTCGGATTCTGGACAACATTTCTGCTTGAGATGGACCATCTGAAGTTTTATACTGCCAGAATTTTAAAGTGGTGTAGCACTGGGAAATGAAGGCCGCAAAAACTCGAATCTTTAAATCAATGATTTATTAGTACTCAGAAAGATGCGCACAAGCATCGATTTGTGGGAAAGGTATGCAGCAACTTAGGTATTCAGATGACCACAGTTGTGCTAAGATGGCGATTTTATAATTGTGTTGGTGTAAACAACGCCAGTGGCGTCACGCCACGCGTATTTAGGCTATTTATAGGGAAATATCAACATTCAAACAAATAAGAAAACCACTAGATAAAAATTTTTTTGGTGATTTATTTTTTACCGCATTTTTAGAGAAAATTTAAAATTTTTGCTGACTGCTGAATTGGTTGAAAAAATTCAAAACTTGCTCAAAAACTCACTTTTTGACCCCGGAACATTAAACCGTGTGGGTTAAAATAAGACCAAAAAAACATACTTTTAAAACATCAGAAATTGGTATTTAGCGGAGTACTTAGAATGAAGAAATTAATCAATTTTTTGTTTAAAAAATTAGTTATTTAGCATTTCATGTGAAAAGTAATAACATCAAAAATACAAATCAAGGCCAAGTCACTAAAGCAAATTTAAGGAGATTCATTTTAACCTATTTTCCTAACGAATATTCAAATTTTGCTTATTTGCTGATTGATCGAAAAAATGAAATGGCTCAAGCTCAGCTGTAGAGACACCGAAAGCCGGAACCACATAATAAAATTTAAGCCAGAAAACACTATTCTTAAAAATTTTCTAACAATTATCGCAAAAATAGTTTGAGGGCAATCAGGAATGACAGCAAATTAATTAATTTTCAACCAAATAATAGTGTATTTGAGCAGTTCTGTGGAAGGCAACATTCAAACAAAATGCAAGATAGCTCTTTGATAGAAATTTTCTGCAGATTGATACTGATTTTATTTCTGAAAAATTGGAACAATTTTTCGCCGATTGCTGATTGGGCCGAAAAATAAAAATGCCTCAAGGAATTACTTTTGATCCTCCGGAAAAAAAAACCGGGGCACATAGACAAGAATTTTTTTTTATTTATTGAAATTTCAGAAGAGGCAGTTCAGGGTAGTGAAAAATGGAAAAAGTTATACTTTGTACAAGATGTGGTTTTATAAACCAGCTGTAATATATTTGAAAATTATCAAATTTCTCCCTTTGAAATTCAACCAGTCAATAAATCCGTAACGTTTAGTTGATTGACTCATAATTTCCGGTATTGAACGCGGAAATAAACATCTAAACGAAAAATTAAGAAACTTTGAAGTTGAGAGATTATATTCGCTACTGGAATTTTGAAAAAATGAGGCTCTAAAATCTGGCCGAAGCGCGTAAAAAGGGGGGATTTATCGTTTTAATTTTTAAATTGTGTGGAAATGAGCCCTGGATGGGCCGAAGGCCGATAAAAGAGATTCATGTTACTATTTAAATTTTCTGTTCAATTGAGCGTCAAATCCGTCGAAGGCCGATAAAAAAATTTCAAAATTAATTTAAAATTAATTTATTAACTTAATCATGCCCGAATTTGCAACATTTTCAAAATGTCTAGACTCGAAGCCGAATATTGGCTTTATGTGTTTCCTGGTTGTTAAAAACTTTATATGTTAAAATGCTTGATATGTGTACTTTTAATTGACAAAAAGTTCATACGCAAAAACAAATAATATTATCAAGACATGAGCAAAAGTTTATACTTTTCAGTCAAGCACGGATCATCAATGAACTTGCAGAAAAATACACGAAGCGATAAGGCAATTTTCTTATCGAAAAATGTTTGGCAGCAAATGTCCAACCGAAGTTTTTTAAATTCAAGATAGCGAGTTTGACAAAAACATTGAACAAGATGAAATATACAATATTCAACACACAGATTTGAAAGCAGAAGTCTCAAAAGTCAGAAAATTTTCAATTTTTCTCTTAAAACTAAAATTTTTTTAACACGCTTAACCTTAGACTTACCAACTTATATACCAAAAACAATTTAGAATTTGAAACAACAATTCGAAATTATTAAAAAAAGAGTTTTTTCGTTCAGAGGCCAAATGATCTAAAACGAGAGAAAACAATGTAGACTTTAATCAATGAAATCAAAAAATTTCTCAAAAGTTAGAGGTATATACAATCCTCATCAAAAACAAACCCGAGAAAATAATCAGTTTTCTGAGTATGAGAAAAAATTTCTTCTCTAAGGAGATCGGCCCGGGGTTCAAATAATTGTTGTGAAAATCGATTAAACTTTTTTTCAATATTTTCAATCGTGCCGCCTAAAACGGATAATAAAGAGAAGTAGTTCGGAAAATTAATGCAATTATACTTCTTGGCGTTTGATATTAGAACAAAAACTAATACGGTATGATAAAGTAGTAATGAATTCAAGAAACATTTTTGCGAAATAACCCTGATTTGTGGTTATTGAAATGTGAACAAAGATATCCTCTTTAACACTTTTCTTAATCTGGAGATGTGGGCTGAAAAGCGGACCTCATGAGTGCTAGGAGGGGTCTTAAGGGGTGTGAGGATTGCCCCTCCACCCACATCTCTCAAGATTAAGCCAAAAGGTGTTAAAAGGGATATATCTTGTTGGTTTATCGATAGATCTCTAATCAGTAAAAAAATTTAACCGAACTTTTTTTTGCGATGATTATAAATTCTTGAACGTTTAACTGAAAAACAACCATAAAATTGAATTAAAAAGCCTACAATAAGCATTTTGAGCGAACTCTTGGAAATTGTTTTAAATAAAAACTCTCCAGTCGCTAGAGAATTACTTTCCATAAGCTCGCATATGTGTCCTGATAAACTTCATAAGCCAGATAATAAATAACGCTCGCACATTAATTACGGGTTATCCAGCGTGACGTCCCAAAAAAATTTTCATAATTTTTTTTTTAAATTTTCTCTATATTATTAACCATCCTCAGAGTGTTCACAGAAAGGAATCCACCTATTAATTTCTATGAAGTCGAAATTAATGGTGGAATAGCTATTCTATGGTTATAACGCCTCATAAATACATTGTAAAGCTTATTTTACCAAGTTGGTCAAAGATCGTAGGTTTTTAAGTAGAAGTCCAAAAATGTTTCAAAGAAGGTCTGTTGAAGAATTTGTGTAAATTTTGCCGAAAAAATCCAATCAATTATTATCATTTGATGCAAAAGTTTGTACACTGTCAGTCACACTGATCGCCGTTATTTTCCAAAATCGCTAAATATATTATAGAAAAACCAGCTTCTTTATTTTAAAGATAAGATGAAAATGGCGTACACTGTTCTCATTCCTGAACGCAAAATTTACGGGAAATTTATGCACAAGTAGTTCTTAATCACAATACATTTGAGGCCAACTAGGAATTTTTAAACAACGATCAGGTCTATTCGATGAGATCGTCCTCTTTCCTCTGTTTTGAGCATCATTTTAGTTGACATTTAGAAAAAATGCAGTTATTCCTAAGGGTTTTTGAAACCAAAGAAATCATTTATTGGAGTAGATTTCGCAGACGACCTAATTTGCAAATGTGAGAAAAATTTCAGTTGAAAAAATTTCCAAATAAATATAGGCTTCGAACCAATCGCTTGAAATTCACATCGAAAAAATGTGTGAAAATAAAACATAAAATTTTTCGACGCAAAATTTTATCGAAAATTCGAAAATAAAGTTGTTCGAAAAACTTCAAAAAAAGGTCTTGATAACTGTCTGTACCAAAATTTCAACACGATATTTCACCATTAAAAATATAAGCACAATCTTTTCACACAATTTCATCGCACTCGGAACTGCTGTTCTGGATGATTAAAGCCATTTGGAAAAAAGTCTCGACGACCTCCGTATTATTAACTCACAGAATAAATTATCCATCCTGGCTTTGTTCGAGCAAAAAGCTTAAAATGTTTCCTCGAAAATGACAAAAAATCCTCGGGAAAACAAGTTCCACACTTTTTGTTTAACTTTAAATTCACATCGTGTAGATTTTTTACCGCTAAACAAGTATTATTAAAAAATGAAAAAAAAGTTACCCCCTGTATATTTTTATTAATTTAGTTATCGCATGCATACAATAAATATCTGAAAATAATACTCTTATACTTCAAACCTAAAGAGCTTTAATTTGATAAATCTACTGTTGTTATATAAATTCGCATGTGTTTGTTTTTCACCACAATATACATTATGCGCCCATCTTAAAGAAATTAAAACAATTGATTCGGAAGGAACATAACAGCAAGTAAATCTTTAGGCGCCTGTTTAGGCCACAGTAGAAAATTGTGAATTTGCTAATCAGCCAATTATGCTATACAATTAAAAAACAAAAACAAAATTTAAACGAAATTAAAAGGCATTTAATGGCGGATACAGAAAACAAAAGTTGCAAATTTTACTGTCACTCGACGATAACAATGCCACATAATGAGATAAACATTAAAACCTTAATTTATAATTTGAAACTACCTGCATATAAACTTACAAATGATTTTCTATCGCTCTGCTCTAACATAAATTATATTTTCTACAAATTCTCTTGGTAAAATTGTCTCTTAAATTTGTTGTGAAATATTTTGTTGTGGAAATATATATCTTTTCATGCGTTAGGCGCTCATGTTAATCATTTTTACCAAAGTTTTGACTTCTAGAAATGCTCTATTAACCGGAGGCATACTGTAATGCAATTAGTCGTTATAAATTCGTTACCGATTCCTTTTCAGGGTCTTCCGCGATGATTTTGAGTACTTTTGAAAAAAAATATGTACAATTTAATGTAGTACCAATATACAGTAATCTTGCCATCAAAACGTACTCAATTACGTCAACAAAAATTCCAGTTTCAACTTCAAACGGTTTTTAAGCTTTTCTCATTTACCATGCAAAGGTCTGAATACATCACGATGACGAAATAATCCAAAAAAAAGGTTTTAAATATGTTTAAATAAATCCTTATTTCTTGAAACAATAAGATTCACCGTGAACCTTTTGGAAATATGTATTATGTTTTTCAAACTCTAATATTAGGTGTTCTTATCCCCACAATTTTTTCGGCCGTAATTTGAAAGGTCTACTTTTGCGTGTACTTGAGCCAACACCCTCTATTTTCTCTATTTGGCAAGTCCTGTTTCGATCGTTTTTGGACTTTTAGTGTTACATTAGAAAAAAGTCTTAAACTCCTAAAGAACATCTTCACTTATTTCAAAACCCGTTGATTTAAGAATTTGAAAAAAAAAAACAGTACTATTTCTGACCGAACTTATTTCTTGAAATATACGGGTCACGTCACGTGATCATTTTTGGGCTTTGGTGTAATGTAAAAAAAGTCTGAAATTTTTTTTCTGATCACAATGAAAGGTTTTATTTGGTCATTCAAAACATTTTTGCAAAAAATAAGTATTGTAATACAGTAAAAATTTTCCAAAAAAAAACGCACAAACGTTAATCGATAACTTTATAATTGATCTTTTCATTAATGTTTAAGCGTCGTAAAATGCGATTTAATGGTGAATAGTCACTACTTGCCGGAAATCGAGTCTACGAGTTAAGACCAAAGTTTAATATTCAAACAAACACCCAGAAATATTTTCAACTATTTTGAATTAGGGCCTTTTTATTTTTTAACTTAATATGCCCGAATTTGCAACAATTTTTGAAATTCTAGAAATAAGCCGAACTTGACTTTATGTGTTTTCTGTGATCAAAACTTTATATGTTAAAATATGCTTGATAATGTTATTTAATTGACAAAAACGTTAGCAATAACCCAAAAATGAATAAATATTAACTCATTGGTGACACGTGACTTTTTGTGTAATTCACAAATTTTGATAAAATTAATTTGAACCAATCTTGAAGTCTCCGACATTGGAACATTTTTTTATTTGTTAAAAGTTTTTCAGATTACAAGTTTATTTCTGGTAATTTTGTTTTTATAAACCAACTACTGAGAACCATATCAGCATCTATGATCTGATTTTCAACACAGCGGATTCTAGAAACAAATTAAAGTTTTAGTGTTTATTAAAAAATTATGTTTTGATCTCTGGCACCGTGTGTGTTAAAATGAGACCATAGTTGCTAATATCGTTTTCAGCAAACCGTACCAAAGGAATCTTTTGGTGGCATTTTATTTTTAATTCGCACTTTTATGGTCAAAGTTTTTGATTAAGCGCATTTTTTTTGTCGATAAATAGCCCATCAGGCTGAAATTCGAAA
Source organism: Oikopleura vanhoeffeni (assembly GCA_004367855.1). Lineage (NCBI taxonomy): Eukaryota > Metazoa > Chordata > Appendicularia > Copelata > Oikopleuridae > Oikopleura > Oikopleura vanhoeffeni. Next base: position 145,104 of record SCLH01000392.1, on the reverse strand, counting down.
AAAAAATTCCCTGAAAATGTTCGCCACCTCTTGAGCTTGTTACATTCAAAAAATTACGTTTCTGGCATTAAAAAAAAGCATTGTATAAAAACGTCAAACAACACCCTTTTTGGCACATTAAACCAGATTGCTGACCTTTAAGGCAAAAATCGAAAAAATTAGCTCCTTGACATTTAATTAAGACAATTTCCCAGATGTTCTCAAAATATCAATTTTTTTCAAAATAAGATCTAGGATCCTTGTTTCATTGAAAAACGCCAAGAAACGCGTGTTTAACCACGGGTTACTAGGTGGTTGGTTGGTTTGGTACTGAATTTTGAAATTGAATCCCGACGTAAAAGATGCATTTATCATTTGTTTTCCCCAGAAGTGTTTCATCAGAATATATTTAGCCGAACGGCCTTCAAATCTTAAAAATTCACTCACACAAGTGATTTATAAAATCAAACGGTCCAGAAATTAAATTGTAATCTGAAAAACTTTAAACAAATGGAAAAAACGTTCCCTTGTCGGAGACTTCAAAAAATACGGGCTCCTGATCGGTTCGAATTAATTTTATCAAAATCTGTGAATTTTTTTCAACGGTGAAAAAATTACACAAAAAGTCACGTGTCAACAATGAGTCATATGTAGGGTTTGGACCGGGAGAACCATGGACCAAACTAAAAGTTTTCGTGAGTGTTCTTTGACCTCACAGGTTATCGTTACCAAATAAAATGACCCAAATGATAAACAAAAAATTTTGGGCCTCTAGTGGTCAGAAAATAACTCTAGAAAACTATTTTTTCTGTCTTATACTTGATAAAAACGGCATTAATATTGATTTTTTTCAATTAATTATGCTCAAATTTGACGAAAAATCTGTCTAGCTGCCTGGTGAAAAAAATTGCACATTTTAAAAAATCAGGCTGTATTCAGAAGAATTTTCCTAACTTATTAATAATTATGAAAATTTTCATCGGCTTCGACGGATTTGACGCTCATTTTCGAAAAAATTGAATAGTTAACATAAATTTTTTTTTTATAGGCCTTCGGCCGATCCAGGGCTCATTTTCCAACAAATTGAATAACAAAACATAAAATCCCGATTTAAGGCTCAATTTTTTGCAAAATTTCAATAGTGAATATAAATCTCCAACTTCCAAAGTTTTCAAATTTCTCGTTTAAGATGTTACTTCTGGTCAAACCGGAAGTTATGAGTCAATTAACTAAACGTAGGATTATGTGACTGTTGAATTTCACAGAAACAATTTGATTGATTTCCAATATATTACAGCTTGGTTTATAAAAACTTTGATTTTGTTACAAAGTTTAATTTTCGTCATTTTTGACTACTCTGAACTGCTCTACTGAATTTCAAAATTTAAAAAAGAATGTTTCCTGGTCTTATGTGCTCCAACGGTTTTTTTTTCGAGATCAAAAGTAATTTTTGAGCCTTTTTATTTTTCGGCCAATCAGCCATCGGCCAAAATGTTGAATTTTTTCGATAATGAAAAATATCAATCTGCAAAAACTTCATTCAAAAAAGCTGTCTTGACTTTTTTTTGAATGTTTGCCTTTCACAGAACTGCCAAATAACTATATTTGATTGAAAAATTGATAATTTTCGTCATTCTGTTTGCCCATATTAACTATTTTCGATATTGTTAAAAATTTTAAATATGTTTTCTGGTCTTATTTTATTTTGTGGTTTCGGTTCCGGGATCTAAAGTAACTTTTGAGCAACTTTATTTTTCAACCAATCAGCAATAAGCAAAATTTAGAAATTTTTTAGGTAAATAAGTTAAAATGAATCTCCTTTAAATTTGCTTTTAGATGACTACCTTGATTTATTTTGAATGTTATCCTTTTACATGAATGCTAGATAACTAAATTTTGTAAACAAAAAGTTGCTGATTTTTGTCATTCTAAGTACCCTAAATACTCATTTTCTGATGTTGGAAAAATTTTAAAAGTATGCATACTTATCTTATTTAACCCTACAATTTAATTTCCGGGGTCAAAAGTGAGTTTTGAGCAATTTTATTTTTCATTCAATCAGCAATCAGCAAAAATTTTTAAAATTCCTTCTGAAATATGAGTAAAAATAAATCATCAAAAAATTGTTATCTAATGGCTATCTTTATTTATTTGAAATGTTAATATTTTCTATAAATGCTAAATACCGTGGTGTTGTTTATACCAACAAATCATAGAATCGCAGCACCACCTGTGGTCATCTGAAACCTAAAGTTGCTTTTATCGTTTTTACAAAATCGATGCTTGCGCATCTTTTGAGTACCCTAAATCGGGTCAGTAGTGAAATGGATAAAACGTGAAATGGATAAAACGTGAAATGGATAAAAAATGTGAAATGGATAAAAAATGTGAAATGGATAAAAAAATGTGAAATGAATAAATTTTCCATATATTGGTAATTTGGGAAATGGATAAATTATTTTGGCACTACGTGAAATTGATAAAACGTGAAATGCATAAATCGTGAAATGGATAAAATATTTAGAGTTAAGTTACTTCATAACAAGCTTTTTGTAATTAATTAACTCGAGTAAGACCGCAGTGAAAGATGGCCCAGCCGCCCTTTATTGAGCCAGATTATTAAAGGCGAATTATCTTTGGTTTTTTATCTTCACATATAGGAACCGAGATTATTGTCGAAAAATTTCGATTATATGTTAAAATGTTTTTATATTTGAGGTATCTACGAATTAAACTTGCAATATTAGAGGTATCTACAAATTTTATAATTTCACCTCTATCAATACTATCGTTTGTCCAATTAGCAAGAAATTCTAAAGTTGATCCATTTTTACCACTTGAATAATCCATTATCAAGATAAATAATAAGTATACAAAAAATTACAAATATTGCTTAGTTTTTGAGAACTAAAGTTTTCTAATTTTTTTCACAGCTTTTATCCAATTTTTTGCTTTTTATCAATTTTTAGCTTTTTAACCATTTTTTAGCTTTTTATCCATTTCACATTGTATTTTTATCCATTTCACGATTTTTATTCATTTCACAACATAAGAACAAAATGTAAAATGCATAAAACTGAATTTATCCATTTCACGTTTTATCCATTTCAATAGTGACCCCCTAAATCATTAGTATTAAATAAGTCGAGTTTTCGGGCACCTCCATTTCCGGTGCTACACCACTTCAAAATTCTGGAGTATGATATGTCAGATGTTCATGTCAAGCAGAATTGTTTTCTGAATCCGACGAAGATACATATGATTGAAACTACCGACACTCAATTGCCTTACTTTTGAATTGAAAACTTTGACCACCTTAAACAGTGATAATACCTAAATTTTATAATACCTAGTGATAATACCCAAATTTTTTAAATTGCATCGTCCCCACTGGCTCGAAAGACGGTGAAAACCAGATTTTCAGCTTTATCCTACATGTTTCCAATCTCCTCATCTCCAGCGTTTTGATGCACCAGCATGTTTGTTCTGTATAACTGTTTTGTCGATTTATCACAGATTACAATGCTTGTATATAAAATTTTAGAGTAGGGAAGTTAACGGACTTATGAAAAAGAAGTTATTTTTCATCAAAAACACCGCCACCAAGTGGCCAGAGTGCAAAAGTTTTTGCGCCATTGTTCTCGCCACCGAAATCTACGGTAGTGAGATGATCAAAACAATTATACAACATCGTTATCGAGTATTTTAATTTTTCAGCACCACCATTTTTGCTTTGCACTACCAAAGTTAACTGAGTGATTATATAATTTGAGATTTTTATTTTGAGTAGAATTGTTCAACGGATTTTTTGAGCATACTTTTTAGGTAAAAAAATCCCGGAAGTTTGACCATATTTGAAAAAAAACTGAAATTTCCGATTTGTGACCACTCAAAACAGCGCCACCAAGTGATGGCATCAGAAAATTTCAAAGCCATTTTTTTCACCACCTAAACAACCTACGCTCCTAAAGTTTCAGATTCATACGACCTTTTTATCAAGAACCTGTTTTTTTGCTCTAGAGGCCTAAAGCTTAGGGATCTCAGAAGGTTTTGCAGTGTAAAAAAATTAAGTGACAAGATGCAAAAACGATACGCAGAACACAAATCAATAAAATGCATTAAGGGGGTAGCAGCGATGTGGCAGATTGATACATTTTTTCGGAGTGATTTATGAAAGAAAAAAAGTGTGAAAATTTATTTTTTAATTTTCATCTTGAATAAAAATGTTCATTCTTGCTAACGTTTTGATTTTTAGTTTTTCAACATTCTTAAGTATCTGTCAAAAATATCAAAACCACTTTTCATCAATACAACAATCCATTTCCAACTTGACCCGATGTGGTATTTTTTTTTAAAGGCGATATTTATAAACTTCAGACATTTTCGAGTGTAATGCACTAATTAGTGGGAGAATCATTATCCACATGAAAAAATTTTCTAATATGAAATTTTTTTTTCACATGAAAACTAGAGAAAAAACAGCTTTTTAGGAATAAAAAAAAATGACCTTCAATGAGTTTAAATATAAAAAAATGTCCGACTTTTAAAAGTAAAGTAGCTGATTACACCCGCAATTTTATATAGATTCTAAAATATAGATAAAAAATTTTATAAATTGCGTGCCAAATGGCACAACCGGTGTCACAAGCAAGTGTTGTAAATTTTATCAGTAAACAATATTCGCTTGACTTTTCCATCGATTGAAATACGGAATTCAGATAGATACTATAAAATTTCACATGTGATTTGGCTTTATTTTTTAAGGAGATTTCAAAAAACCATCAATAAAAATTTTTGAACTTGATTTGCGGAAAATTTTCATAATATTTCTAAAAAGTGGACAACAAAATGACAAATAAACATTTCATGGATTTTCAAACAGCAGTCAAAAATATGTAAACATGCATGAAAAAAGTTAAGGTGGCGTTTTTCGTTTTTATTCACAGATTTCAAAAAATTAATCAGAAAAAATTTTGACGAAAAATGCTTAAAATTTTTCATAATGCCTTGAATTTTTACGATAATTTTACGAATTATCAAATAAAAGTTTGAACTCAAATCTTTCCTTTAATAGATAAAAAAATGATTTTGATCAGCTGATACACATTATTTTGGTTCAGCTAACGATAATAAGCACAAAAAAATTAACCAACTAATTATTTTCGTAAATTAAATTGACGCCAGCTGCCACATCGCTGCTAACCTTAACCTTGTGAGCATATAAAAAAAGTTCCGCCAAGGCACCAGAGCCACAATTGTGGTCTGCTGCGTCATCTACTTGAATGTGGTGTTCACAGAAAGCTAAAGGCAGTTGGAATTTTAATTTTGCTCTGCTAGGAAGTTGAAAGTCATATTTTGCATTCGACATTTCATAGTCTAGAATTTTAATTTTGGTTCTAGAAAAACTAGTGATAAAGCAAGGCTGTACCATATCACGTGATACACGGTCACAGTTGTCTCTACAATTTTTATATCTCTGTTGAAAACAATGCACAAGAATCTGGCCTACGTCATAGTTTTGTCCGCTTTGATTTATATCTCATAAATCAAAAGTTAATTATAAATAAGTCAAAAATTTTGATTGAAAATCATTATATTTTGATGAAAAATGTTTATTTCTCCCTATAAAAGCAAGTAATGGTATTTTTTTTCTATTATTTCAAGTAAATATGGTAATGAAGTACAACTGTGGACAATGTTTGATTGGTTAATTCACTTTTATAATAACTAAATTTTTTCATGTGATACGGAAGTTGAAATTTAGATATTCACTCCTAAGAAAAATGTCTGCCCTAGATACCAATAAATTTTATTTTCAACTGTTATGCAGCACAAAACACTTTCCTAAAAACTGGCTATGCTCACATTTGATTTGTATGTCCAGGTTCCGAAATTTTTTACGGAGTGACATAGGCCTTAAAATCCCCGTGATAAATCAGTACTCCCCGTAATGCCGGAACAAAACATTCGAAAAAAATTCAATTATTTTTTTGAAACGAAGTCCTAAATCTTTGATAATGTTCTGAAACAAAGATTCCTCCGATCCAGTTTTATGTCTTTTTTTTTGATGATTTTTAGGCTATGCTGGAGCCACAATTGTGCTCTGTGCTCACAAGGGTAAGCAACTTTAAACAAAAATAATTGTAACATAAGGTAAATCCGACTAGTTAAGTTTTATTTTATAACATTTTTAAGGTTTTTTTTTAACAAATGATAATAAGCTCACTTTATTCATAGTTTAATTATATAGGCACCAAATCAGTAATTATCAAGTTACCAAGTTGGTTATGACTTAAGAGGGTTCTGGGTGCTAACACCGCAATTGCTGAGGACTTTTTGACTATTTTTTGAAGCCTGATACATTTTGTTTGGAATGTTGGAAAGTAAACATAAACGATAAAAATATTGTTCCGTGAACACTGGTGATGATTTTGAAATATGTCAATTCATATTTTAAATCGTAATAAGCTTGTAAAACACTTTACGAGAACGCTTTTTCTCAAGCCTTTATTTGTCTCAAGCAGGATATTTCTCGCGGAGTTTATTTCCAAGTTGATTCAAACTTGCAAAATTAATCAGAAACATCGTTGACAACGTTCGAATTTTTTAGAACAGATTACGTTTGGGTTATAACGTAATAATGAAAAAAGTGACTTTCGTAAAAAGGGATATTTCTGTTTTATATTATTTAGATTTTTTTTTCGTTAAAACATAAAATATTGAGCACAAAAAAATACATAAAACGTTCGGATTTTATTTTTATCATTATTAAGTAATCTCTTTTAATCAAACATCAAGTGCGCACCGCTATAAACATAAAACCAGCATTTTAATATCATAACAAACAATCAAAGGCCTGATTCCAGTTAGAAGTAGTTTTGAACTTTTTAAAAAATACTTTCCTAGCTCAGTTTTTGATGCAGAATTCAATTTCGCTATCAAAATAACATTTTTGTACATTTATGTGATATGCTATCTTTTGGTTTAAAACTCTCAAAAAAAGGTTCAAGTCGAATTACAAACAATTTTTTTTCGCCGAAATTCGATTGACCCAGGAATTGTATTTATTTGCTTAATTTATCAAACAAAGAAAGATAATTTTTGCATGCAATTCAGCACCCAGAACCCTCTTAATCTCAAAAATATAATTTAAAATATTTTAATTTTGCGAATTTGTACATTCCAAGACTATATCTTCTTTATGGCTACAGTCAGCGTGATTGAATCGACTGTTACAGTCAAGCAGAGCATCACCTTCCGACATCGCTTTTGTAGAGCAACCAGTGTCGTCCATTATTATTGGAATGCTTGCAGACGAGACTGAATTTGTTTGTCACGGATAAGTATTATTTTGAATTTATCAGATTTGTTATTTTTCACCGTGCAGATGATGTTTCATGGTAGATTAAAATATTTTTGAAAATATACATCAAGTAAATAAATCAATGTAAGTCATCAAAAAAAAGACGAATAACTTTTCACCAATGAGAGCTTGCTTTAAAAACGTGAAAGTTTTCATTATGAAACTAAATCTTGTTATAAAATTCAATCAAATGAGTGAAACGCTCGCCGAAAACCGAGAATTATATTTATAATCGTCAATCATAGTTAGGGTGCGCAGCAGTCAAAATTATAAGTTTTAGATGGAAAAAATAATGAAAAAAAATCGCAACCAAAAGAGAAAAGTTTTTTCGTAGGTTGTAACAAAATCAATTTTGCTCATCAAGTGATAGCAGGCCTCGAAAATGCCTATCTGTTTGAAATATCATCAAAACGGGAAGTAATTCCGTACCAATGATAAGTTAATAACTAATCATTCTATCTTTAAATGCCGTTTGTTCATGCCAGTTTTATAAATTATTTTCAAAGGCAATAAAATGAACGTCATTTGAAGGTTAAATGATTACTCAGTTACAGCCTACGCTTAATTAGGAACTTAAATACAAAAAGTCTACAGATCAGATGAGGCCTTACGCAAATAGAATTGTAGGTGGGGTAATTATATGTGATGATTTTCAAAATATGAGTCAGCAATTGTAATTCAATTTGAACTTGTATTTCCCGTGATGAACAGATAAAATTGAAGGCCTCCAATTATGCAATTTCAAGGCCTCTCATTGTAAATGAGCGAAATTACTTTTGTTGTTGTATTGTTTCAACTTCATAATATCTTTCGGAAATGATTTAATAAACCAAAAATAAACGTTCAGCCGAGCCAGGGCGTTATGTAAACTTGCCTTAATTATATGGTGCGACCTACGCATAAAACAAAAATACCTTATTTATTCTTGTATGAAAAATAATCATCAGAAAATATTATTTTCATATCAAAAGTTTTCAAATTTATAGCTGCATATAATAACTTTGAGTTGAACGTCGTTAACTTTTAGTTTCCAAAGTAAACAAGAAACAAATTATGGTGATCCCTTCCACAACCTACGCTTTGAAAAGCATAAAGCCGTAACTTAGCTGTATATTTTTCTACATAAATTTATAACTTTATAAGTATGAGACGATCTGTGACGATGTTATTTCTGTCTGTGACGATGTTATTTCTGCGCCGTTTTGGCTCCCAAAATTTGTTTTGCCTTTAGATAGTCAAATGGTGTGAAGGGGTTAAAGACAATTTTGTTATTGGTTTCTCTGACGCTAAAAAATATCACCTTGATAATTCGGTGATTCTGTATATGAATTAGAATATGATAATGCTTGTTTGTAGCCGAGTCCTCTACACGCAACATGTGCTTCTCTCATTCCAAACCAATCATCGCAAACCGTTCCCCATAATCCATTGTAAAAGACCATTAAAAGACCCTGAATAATATTATGGATATATGATATACAGTATATAATTGGTTTATCCAGAACAACAATCTCGACTTAATAGACGGCACGGAACTCCGCGGAGTAGGTTCAACATACACGTTATGAGTTTATTTATTTTAAGGCACGCTCATTGGCTAGTCATAATATAAATCTTGACAATTTTTCCTTGCTTTTCTCGAACAAAAAATTTACATACTGTACTATAGATTAAATTGGTTATTTTTCTATGACATAATAATAATTTTTGAACGTATCAACAGTGAGGCATACTTATAAAAATCTTACGCCCTAGTTTGAACGTCCAAAAAGATGAAAACTTCGTTCTTTATTCAAAAATGGGCACTCCGAAATTTGTGAGGTAGAAAAAGCCCTAAATTCTCAAGTTGTCGACGCTTTCTAGATTTTGCTCAAGTTCACATGATTCTCTTCTTTGTCAGGCCTTAAATATTTTGTCCGCCTGGAGAACGGAAAATCCGTCGAATTTTTCGAGCAAAACCTTGAAGGTCAAAAAATCCTTATCGTCAATATTTCAAATAAATTTTACCTTGTTTGGTTGTCTGCTTATAATACCAGTTAGTCTTTGAGCAGATTGCTGGCTTTGAACATCAGGCTCTTGACTGCCAATAAGTTGAAAAAATGAATTTCAAAATATAAAAGGTTATTTGTATTTACTGAGTTATTTCTGTATTGTCAGATCGACAAAATAAACATATAAAAGTAAACATCGAAAAGTTAAACAAAGAATATAAAAAACTTAAAATAAATACGATATTCTGAATATCTAATATCAAATTTGGAAAATAAATTTTCAACATTTCCTTTCTGACAAAGCTTGACTTGAACTCTCATGCTTTGCGATATCTGGTTCACTGTTAGACACGTCATTTTGCGAAGTTTGCTGTTGATGGGTCGCCATCAATTTATCATAATCTGCTTTTGAAACAATCTCGCCATTCACTCGATAAACTTGTTGGTTAGTAATAGTCTGATATCCTGTATTTTGATTTTGAAGAGTTATAAATTGATCATAAGCACTTTTTGATACAATTTCACCGTTTATCTTATAGACATAATTTGTTGTTCCTTGAGAGATTTGTTGTTGGCCGTGTAAAATTTGTTGATTGCTTTGGGAGGTCTGTTGTTGAAAGTGAGAGACTTGTTGTTGGTTTTCGGAGACTTGTTGTTGACCAACATTATACGCATCATAATCTACTACTTGTGAATTTTCTGTTTTTTGTTGTGCGGCTAAATTAGGATAAGGATTTTTTTTCTTTTTGGAAACCTCATCCTCCAAGATGTGAAAATTAACTGTAAAAATTAAAAGACAAGTTTTTCGAAGACAATTTTCGAATACAGTCCTGGAGCCCAATTTGGTTCAAATACCGAACTCAATAGTTCTACCAGTCAGGAAATGTGAACTGTTTACAGAACATCGCTTTTGCTTGAAAATCTGCATTCTAGATTGAAATTGCTTTATTTCATACAGTACTAATCGGGGAAGCCGTTTTGAGCGGTGAACTTTCTCTCATTTTTTGTATTAAACAACTTTAATCTTAATTTTAAACAGCCTTAACATATCCACCGCTCAAAAAGGCTCCACGATGAGTATTGAAGTTAAATTTAGCAGCAGTTCTATTTGATTTTTTGTGAAAAAATTGTGAATAAAGTTTGCTTTGTTTTTCAATCTAGAATTTTTAAATGTAAAAACCGTGAAAAACATTTAACTTGAAAATTTGAAAATATTTTGGAAACCATAATAATCGGCGGAAATCTATAAAATCATAATAAAACCACGATTAAAAATATTTTTCTGAAATTATGAGTTTTGTGGCTTTCATTAATTCAACTTGGGCTGCAGAATTTCAAAAAATATCCGAAAAAACTGGATGAAAACTTGACCACTCACAAAAACTTGTATCAATAACACTCCTCTAAATGTCTAACGAAAATAAAAAGAGCATTACATTGGCCCTGATTGGCTAAATAAATAAACCGATTTGAATCACATCAACGCCCATGAGTCTTCTTTTAAGACGTTGAACCATTAAGGAGCAAAGACTGATAAAAATATTTTGAATGAACAATAATATTGAGACTATTTTGGTCGTCAACCGGGAAAACTCCAGTTCTCATCCTAAGCTAAAGCAACATCATACACATTTTTTGAAACGGATTTTCCATTGATTCGATAAACTTCTTCGATAGAACAAGCACTTGGATAATTAACATGATACTGTGCATAATATCTGTCATAAATGTCTTTCGTGACTGGATGCCCACTGATCAGATACCTATAATTGATAGTAAATGTCAGTTCGTGGTTTTCGATCGCCATTTGTATTGTGGGTGCTTGTGTAGGACTTGGTGTAGGGCTCTGTGTTTTGCTTTGTGTTGGGGCTTGAGTTGGAGGTGGAGTTCGCGCTTGAGTGTGATCTTGAGTAACTAATAGGGATCAACATAGCTGTTTTGCTGCTTGACTAGACCTATAGTTGAAACATGAAGATAATTCAAATTATTCAACTTTTTTGAGAATCACAGTATGTTTTTTACTTGCAAAATGAAAATTGCGTTGAACAAAATTCCCGCCAATCAAATAGTGGTTACTAGGCGGATTATTTTTTGAAATCAAAGCTTTCCTCCATGGCAAGAATCAAATCTATTTCATCGGCGGAAATCTTTTCCGATGCAATTTTCATTTTGCAATTAAAAACCCACTTTCTGTACAATTCTTGGAACCTAGAATATCACCGATAGGTAATGGTCACTACTGATGCGAACGGAAATATGGTTGAAAATCACTTAATTTGTATTAAGCAGATCGTTCATTATCCCCAAACAAATATTTTACTTGAAATAAAATGATAAAGGATCGAAAATTTTTCCTATAATTTGTCTATAACAGCAACGAACTACACCCAGTTAACCATACAGTGTGTGTGTTTTTTTTACTTACGAAATAAAAATGTATATGAAAAAAATTCTCGTCACAAAAAAATGTTAACTAGTTGGATTTCATTTTGAGAGCCAAGTGTTAACTCCTCCGGCCAAAACATAGTTTTGTGCCGTTGTTTTTAAGACAGATGATTGTGCTTGCAATCATCGAGGGTAGAAAACCGATTCAGTTTTCTGTCCTCATTCCTTCTTGAGCTTAAAATATAAAATAGCCATTTAAATGGTTTTTAGTTCACTTGCAGGGTACCCACGCACATTCTGATAAGCTCACATGCTTACAGTGGTACCAGAACCTGTCCCCTCAAGTGGCTAATTATATTTTTTAAGAGGAAATCCGCATTTTTCTGTAATAATATTTATATTTTTTTTCAAATTCTTAAAAATTGCGTTATATGCATTGTATCATTTTAGAGATTTGCGTTGTGATTATTTCAGAGATTAAAAAAAACAGATTTGACGAACCAATTAGCTCATAGACCCGACAATCTATTTGAATCATATAGTACATGTTCACTTAAAAATAACTTCCAAATTAATTTCATTTTTCTTCCTAATTAAAAAAAAATAGATTTTTTCCATTTATTTTATATTCCAAAACATTTGTATTTGATAAAAATGATTTTTTCTTTTTATATTTTAGTCAAAAGGGTTATGCTAACCATGTTTAGGCCCCGCAAGAATTTTCTTTGTCCAAATCAAATAAATTCGAATTTCTAAAAATGGAAAATATTTTGGACAAAATTGTCCATAAACTTTGAATGGTAGACCACCATCAAAATGAGCCGGATATTAACATATATGAGAAGTGTATAAAAATGTTCATTTAAGTTGGCTCAGAGAAAATTTAGATTAGTTTGGCGTTGATTCTGCTCACATAAAAATAGAAAAATTGAGATAATTCGCCATTGGAGCCCTATTATTTTACGGTTATATTAATGAATATATGATCCTAGCCCAAAAAAATGCTTCGTGCCCGTGCAAAATAACTGAAGTAATAATTTGGGTTTGTCCGTTTGAATGTTATCATTATGATAAAATCTATTATTCTTAGATTTTATCATTTTTCATTTATAATTAAAATGGACTATTAATCTGAAGTAATTAATCTTTATGGTCAGCTACTTTAACGATCGAATAAACACCTGTCCTGTTAACATCTAGTGGCCTCAAATCGTATATTATCTGCGTTAAAACTGTTTATGATTATCAAATGTGCCTAGTAGGCACTGCCTACTTTAATAATAAAGTTATTTTGGTCAAACTTGTAGTTCTTGTTTAACTATTAGTTGATAACCTAGAAAAGGGTTATTTCACGTTGTACCCGCAATCAAAAACGGTTCAGAGAATATAAAGATGAGGGAATTTGCCGAAGAAACCCTACCAAAAAACGGCTGTGATAAAATGATATTGGAGCCAGAGATTTTTTGTGAAATGAGGAACTTTGCCGTATCCCCTAGCAAAAAACGGCACAGATCAAAATTTCACCCCGGACACCCTTAGTGATTCAAATTTGAAGAAAATTATTTTGTCTTAAATTGAGGCCGTTTTTACCAGATCAATATTTCAGGGCGGACACCCTTATTAGTACATTTTCCAAGCCTGAAAAACGGCCGTTTTTGACCACGCTGAAAAACAGCCAATTTCGTTAATTTCTTATTTATTCGCTAAATTTAATATCAACCAATTTTCAAAATTTCAATAATTTAAAAAAAAAATTTTACCAATTTTGGCCAATAATCGGTCTTTCGCACGTTCATAAAAATCTGGGAAGACGAGGTCATAGATTTTCTATGACGCTTGAATCCCGTATTTCGCGTTTTAGGAAAAAATAATTAATCAGTTTTCAGCCAAAGGGCATTTTAACATTTTTTGTTGATTTTAAGTTTACCAGCCGTCATTTCCAAATTAGACGTTTCCCTGTGATAATTACTACAAAAAATATCCAAAACCGAAGATTTAATTGTATTTTGTACAGCGAAATCAATCATCTGTCTGGGGGGCTGTGAACTCCTCCGGCCAAAACATAGTTGTGTGCCGTTGTTTTTAAGACAGATGATTGTGCTCGCAATCATCGAGGGTAGAAAACTGATATAGTTTTCTATCCTCATTCCTTCTTGAGCTTAAAATATAAAATAGCCATTTAAATGGTTTTTAGTTCACTTTCAGGGTACCAACGCACATTCTGATAAGCTCACATGCTTACACAAGCAAAGCCAATTATCAATATTTATTGGATGAATTTCCTATTTACACACCAATTTGGTACACCCATTTTCATTTTGCAAGTAAAAAACACTGTATATCGTGGCTTTTCCAATCCCTGGCTTGTGTAGGACTTTGTGTTTGACCCTGTGTTTTTCTTTGATTTGGAGCTTGCGTTGGCGCTTCAGTTCTACCATGAGTGACATTAGTTTGAGTATCATTATGTTGAGTTTGCACTTGGTGGGTGGACTTTTTTAAAAATGACCAATATTTGACATCAAATTTGAAAAAAAAAATATTAGAAAATTCAAAAAAATAAAACAATGTACCAATTATCTCACAAGCAACAAATACCGAGATGATTGCATTAAGGATATTTAATCTATTCAAACTGAGGTAGGAACGGAAAAAAATTAGCACTTGGAAAAATATAACGTTCAGTACAAAAAAATTTTAGAAAATTGTCAGCTAGTGATGATCACTAAGTAATCCAAAATAATAAATCGTTTTTGGACAATAGCTGAAAATTTTTAAAAAATTGTTTGTGCTGAACGTGATATTTTTAAAGGACACATGAACATTGAAAATAACTAAAAGTATGAATAGCAAACAATTTTTCGCCGTTCTGACCTTATTCGAAACAGTCTTTTAATTCGGTAAAAAGTTAATTTTCAATTTTTTTTTATTTTGGATCTGTATAAAAACCCACCTCCTTGCAGTGCCGTCAAAGCAGTGTCATAATCACTTTTTGAAACGCGTACTCCATTTATTTTATATATTTGCTCAATTGTAAAAACTGATGTTTGTGAATGTTGTTCAGCATAAAAACGGCTATCATAGTCATTTTTAGAAACTACAACTCCATTGATTTTATAAATCTGCTCATTCGTGATAGTTTGCTGAATAGCTGTAGACGATCGGTGAAATCTATCATAATAAGTTTTCGAGACAAATTTTCCATCGATTCGATAACTTATGTGAGTAACCACAGATTTTTGCTGTCCAGCTTTAATAGGGTGGACAATGCGATATGTCGAACAATTTTTTTGTTTCACGTGATAATCTACCGTGCAGTTGATGTTTCATGGTAGATGATGATATTTTTTAAAATTTGAGTCATCTTAAAAAGGGGGGGAGAAAATCGAACAACTTTCCGCCAATGAATGCCCTCTTTTAAAGTGTAGACATTTTCATAATGAAATTAAATATTTTTATAAAATTCAAATAGATAAGTGGGAACGAGCCAAAAGTTATTTATTTATAATGGTCAATTATGGGACGAAAACTACCGAAAATTTTACTAAGTCGACAAGCATAATTTTTCAACTCATAAAGAAGCTGAAAAATAATTGACCGCGCTTATTGGTTAGTGAAATACGTGAGAAACAAAAAAAATATAAAAATAATTTTTTTGAATGTTCACCAAATTTTTTTTATGAATAAGACCTTCTTCAAAAAACAAATCGCATTTCAACCTAGCCTAAAGCTTGAAGATAAGAAGTTTTAGTGACCAGTTCTCCATTAATTCGGTAAAGAGTGTCAATAGTGAATATATAATTTGAAGAGGAATTGATAAGATGTCTCTCATAATAATCTTTTGTTACATCAACTCCATTTACTCGATAAACAAGCTCGAAAGAAAAGTTGAGCTCGTAATTTTCAGCAACTGCGTTTTGTGTTGTGTCTTGCGTAAAATACAAGCGGTGAAATCAAAAATATAAAAATATAACTTATATCGTTATTATACGGGAAGTCAATATCGTCGTTAGTTTATTGCCTGAAAATTTTGGCGGCTTATTGCCCAACCTTACTGAGTACTAGACAATGTTTATATAAAATTTTCAATTCAAAAATTGTTTTTTTAACGTTTCGGTGTATTCCATTATCAAGAGTGAGAAATAAATGAGATTCAGATTCACAGAAAAAACGAAAAAGTTTTGTTCCGAAAGTAATTTAGCGAATTGAGCCTCAGTTTTGCTAAATCAAAGCTCAATTGGAATAATTTAGGTTATTGCAGTGTTTTGAGATCTGCTAAGAAAGCATGGACAAAAAAACTTCATAACGTTATGCTCTATCTGCCTATTAAGAGTAGGTTTGTCCATGCAGATCAACACCCTTCAAATATTTTACGGGTGTTTGCGTTTTTAAGATTTTTTTCTATAATCGAAAAGTGACCTTCAAAAAAGTCTAATTTTTTTTATCAGTACCGTTGTCCTGGTCAACGCCTAGTTCAGCAAAAAATGGTTATTGGTATGTTGAAAATGTTTGAATATGTTGTTGAATATGTTTGATGAAGGGCAGAAGATGTAAAAGTTAGGTGAGATTTTATTTGTGTGTGTAATAATTGCATAGTTTCCCCTATATTATAAAAAGATATCACCTAAAAAATTAACAACGACGTAAAAAAGGCAGCCAAAAAAGTACTAACAAAATTGTAATTTA
>SCLH01000392.1:98289-112804 GCA_004367855.1 Oikopleura vanhoeffeni | reverse complement strand
TTTATTATTTGTCTCTTTTTTACACAGTAATAGTTATTTTATGAATTTAATTTAAGATTTTTGGATTCATAATTACGAAAAAAACATATATCAATAATCTAGAGCTAAATTGTTGATTTCTGTTTTCATTTCTACAATTGTGCCATTTTCAAATTTGCGATTAAAAGTCAATTGTAGCTTTGAGCCACCCACGCTTATTGAGCCGCGGCCCAAAAGTCAAAAGATAACTCACGTAGATAAAACTTTCTCAATTTCTGCCTCTGGAGCTTTCTGACAAAAAGTTGGGAAATCTGGCTGGTCTTTACTTTTCTCCAGACATAACCAAGTGAGAGAAAATTTGAGCCATGTGGTTTTCTCTATTGAAGTCTTGCTCTTGTGTTAATTTCACATTTTCAGCTCATGCATTAAACCTGGCAGTATCTGCCTTTCTTTTTATTTTTGAAATAGGGTTTGAAAAAATGTCTTTTTTAGGCATTTTAAAAACGAAGTTTTCACATGGAATTGTTAATTGTCCGAACAGATAAAATTTGAAGGGCAGCCTGCGGGCACGTGCCCAAGCTTCTCGTTGCTCGCCAATGGTAATCTAGAAAGGCACGAGACCTACCTGCGGGTAGAACCTACCTGCGTGTTATCATGAGTTATTGTCAAATATCTCTAGTAGTGATTCACTACACTTATGATTAACCGTAATAAAATATCTTACTCAGACAAACATTATCATGAGTTAGTGTATGGCTAAAACCTACAATTATAATAAAGAAAAGTTTGAGCATCTTTCATGGACCAATTAGATGTCAAGTTGACCATAAATCTAAAATTTATCTCCAATTGTAAGTTTTTGGAGCCTTTCTTATCCCCGCGTTTTTTTTTATTCTTAGCCCCGCGTTTTTTTATTCATATCCCCGCGTTTTTTTTTGTTCCCAGCCCCGCGTTTTTTTATTCCTATCCCCGCGTTTTTTTCGGGGAACACTTTTTTCGCGGTAAAATAGTTTGTTTACATACCGCGTTTTTTTTATTCGAAGTTTTGCTGTCTAACCGACCGCATAAAAAAAAAGCAGTAAACGAGAAAACTCAGGCTGTAGTTTTGGTTAAAAATGGTTACATAACTAAATTAACCAAAATAAACGATTGGTCGGGATCTTCCGTCGCTATCTACTGTATTGCACCTTTTAGCGGCAAATATGAAATTTTTGTGATATCCGTTCGGAATAAATAAAAACAGAACCACTGGCGGTTTGAACTTTAAAATAATTGCAAATTAACGAATGCCAGAGTACATTCTGGTTAATTTTTTCAAACAAAAATAATATCGATTAATTTCTCGAAAAAATTCCATGACGCCCAGACTTTTGCAAATAATTTTCGTGTGCATTTAAAACTTCAACTTTGCCGCTATTTTTTGGCAGAACCTATTTTTGACTACGAGACCACCACCAAAGTTTATTTTGGGTTCAGATAAGTCTTATATCAAATTGTCAGCGAAAAATCCAAGCGGGCACTACTCCCTTAAGGGTATGGTGGTTCCTAATTTGATATATTTCCGATAAAACATAAGCCAAACAGGGCTTCGAGGATATTATTCAGATTAGTCAGTTTGTATAACTAGCCTTCAACTTGCGTGAGAAATGTTTCAAAACTTTTTTGTATGCATACACTCCTTGACACATAAGCAAAACAAGGAGACATAAACCAAAATGGAAAATCTATCTCCTCCCAAGTTTTATAATGAAACAAACATAAATTTTAACATAACTTGTATAATCAGCATTTAAAACTTCTGAGGAGCGTTTTTGTTGGTTAGTACTTTATTTTTTCTAAATATGCAAAAGCCATCTTTTTTTGACATTTTTCATAAAAAATTTATCTCCTCCTAGGTCGAATTAGCAAATTAGCTCAAATTTTAGCAAAGATTAGTTAAAAACAAATAGAAACTTCTGAGGAGCGTTTTTGTTAAATTTCGACCCCAAACTCAAAATATAAATTTTTCAAGGTCACGTGAAAAAATTTTGAAAAAAATGTGCTTCGATTTTTTTGAAAGTAGACTCGAAAGAAAGCCAGGAAAACACTGAAGAGAAAATTGGCTTACGACAACCCGATATTTTGAAGTTTTAGTGGTCAATTTGACACAAACGTTATTTTTGAACATAATTTTGGGAAAAATACTTAGAAAAAAACTCAAAACATTCGAAATTTTTTTGTTTGTCATTTAGATTCGTTTATGCCATAAAAACATAAACTCTTGATTTGGTGCATTTTTATGACGAAACAACTGCAGAAAATGTTTGAAACACCATGCGGCATGCCCTTAAATTATAACGAAGTTTCATGATTAAGTTGAATCGCGCAAAAATAAAACTATTCGGCATTTTATCGCATGTTACAAATTGTATAGCATACATTTTCTTAAGATCACTAACTCGGTTCAATCAGCTGGAATCGTAAATATGTCCCGGGTTCGAATATTGAAAGTGTTGCGTTGGCAATAAACCGAAGATAAACTTGAATCTAGGGGTCGGCACAATTGAATCGAATCGGATCGGGAAAATCGATCTGATCCTATTTTTTCCAGAGGGCTACCGATCCGATCCAATTTTTCCGCGAAGGTCACCGATGCGATCAAAACATTTCAAAAAATCGGTTAAAATTACATTTTTTAAGCTATTTTGAGTGATTCAATAAGTTCAATATTGATTCTTGTGATGCCGTTTTGAAACACAAAAATAGAATTTTTCATAAATTTAAGGATTTTTGTCTCTGCTCGAATCAGCGCTCAACATTTTATTTCACCACAAATTTTGCGGTCATCGCAGATTTGAAATTTGTTTTATTTCCGATATATATGGATTGAAGACGGTCGCCGGGCCTATCCTAAATACTCGAATTATGCGAAATCCGAAAATATTATTGGGTGGCTGCGTCAATTCGGTTGGCTGCGACGTTTGCATCTCTAAAATATTCACTATCTTTTTTAAATGCTCTTTGTTAACTTTAATGAAGTCAGCATAAATTTTTGAACTTTATGTTGGTTTTGAATGTGTTGAGAAGCCTTGAATAGTTTATTTGAATCTACAATATCAGTTATTTCTATCTCATTTGTGGCACTCAAAAAAGGCGAGGGTTTAGACAGCTTAATTAAAAATCTACTATGGGAAACTTAATTACCGGAAAGTATATCATGATATGTATTTGTACAGAACAGTCCTGAATACTGAGAATAAATTCATGTCATTTTTAATTAACAAACAACTAAATTTAAAGAGACTATAGAACCTTTGAAAGAACCGTTTTATATACAGTCGACAGGGGAAGCTAAAGCAGTTATTATTATTTTAGTTTGCTATAAAATGTAAGTGAGAATAAAAGGCTATCAAATTTGAGTGACCGTGAACTGCTCAAAATCAAACAAATTTTAACTTTTTTTTCCAGAGCTTAAGGGAGTACCCCTCGTGAATTGTGGCTCAAACGAAAATTTTCACAATTTTATATGTTTTGTGTTTGATAATATTGACAATTTGAAACAAACCGGTGGTATTTTAATCTCCAAACTCTGTCATAAAAGTACTTTATCATCATTTTGAAAATAAATCGTCTTGGTTTTTAGCATTTCAAAAAAATTTACGGATTTTCAGAAATTCAAAGTACCATTTTCAAGGACAAAAGAATATAAAAATTAATGTTTCGATAGTAACAGCTGTCCGAAAACTCATCAGCTATTGAATTATACATAGTATAGGTTTTAAATCTGTAACTGAAAAATTTAGGGAGGAGTAGGTTTTTGTGTAAGACTTCCAAAATAAGCTCAAATAACTGTTTTTTTGCCGATCCCTAAGCAAATTTATTCCAAATTTAAAAAACGATAGGAACATAGCTGTGTACGTATTTTTTGGTCGATAAAATTTTAAAATAATTTTTTTATTCTGAAAACTCATGGAGGCGTAGGCGTTTTTAAGACAAAATATCACTCTATTTTTAAGCTCGTTCCTGATTGGTCGAGCAATCACTTATCTTTAATTATATTTTAGAATATTAGATTTTCGTTGAAATATCAAACTATTGAGACCTAACATCTGTAGTATTTCAGATATTTGGTCTCAGAATCACAAAAACGGCCTTCAAAAGCCCGAGCTGGTTAAACTCCCGACCACTTTTAAATTCTCTAATAAGTAATATTTTTTATTTAGCTGTTCTTTTTTACTTTCATTATTTGGGATTGGAATTCATTCGAGATCTTTTGATGATACAACAAATTTCAGGATTTTCAGCTGTCATGCATTTATCAGTTTAGCAAGGAGTTTAATTTTTGCTCAATTCCCAAATGATAAAATGATGAATAATTTGAGGGTTCTACTGTGGTTTTTGTCTTTAAGGGTATCCTCTATGACGATTTGAAATAAAAAATTTCAAAAATAAAAAAAACCGGTTTTAATGTGTTCAAGCTAACTTGTAGAGAATTTTTTTCTGGTCATTTTAAGACTTAGGATTTTTTCAATAAGGATTTTCAAAAAAAAATCGATTTTAAGGTCAATTTTTCGTGATTTCACAGGTAGTATGTGATCCAGTTCTAGCGAAGCCATATGAAGTGCTAGAAAGCTGATTTTTTGGCCAGTGAAAATTAAGCGTTTTTTGGTTGCCCGTTATTTTGACTGAGGGTCGGCGACCAATATTTGACCTCTAATGACCGGTCAAAGTTCAAGGTCAATCTCAAGTTCATCGTATAGACTTGTAAGTACCCTCAAAAGAATCGGAATGGTCGACTTTCTGATGAACGTATTAGCAACTATGGGTCAATAATGTACTGAAAGGTCNTCTCTCTGATAGACATTTTTAAAGTTTTTATTTATGATTTTAAGTTTCGAAAAAATAAATTTAACCAAAAAAATTAAATGTAAATTAAAACAAAATCTTTAAAAAACTAATTATTTTTGGCTTAGGGGGTTCTATAGGCCAAAATGGACTTTTTGGAATTGGCTTAATTTCTTCTCGCGCATAGACATAGGAAGTGTAAAACACATTCTGATAAGTTAGTTCGTAATCTCTGGAAGACGTTTTGAAATCATATTTTTTAAAGAAATAGCATGTTGACCAACCGGTAAATGAGGGTTAACCAGGAGCAAAAAATTCTTGAAAAAGCTGTCATTTTTTTTTTCGTCCTCTTTAGGAAATGTTTCAAAAGTTTGACATTATCTGCGAAATTCAAAGCGCGGGGAAAAAGGACCTGTTGTTCCTTTTTTCAATTTCCACAAAAAGGTATCAAAGCTGGCGAAAAGACTGTTTGTTTTGCTATTGTTGGCCACGGAAGTTGTATTTTTTTTTCCATGCTACATGGGCAAACTATTTTTCCGTGCACAATAGTTTTTTCTTAAATAATGTGTTAAGCAACACTGTTGTGCCTGATTTCCCGATTTCATTTTTTTAACTCCCAGGAGTACATTTGAAAAATTATTTTTGACATCCACTTCGTCCAATCGTTTTTTTAGAGACCACACGATTCGTAATTGAATGTTTTTTGGAAACGGTATTATAACTATAACGCAAATATTTACCCGGTTGCGAGCGCTAAGAGCAGAAAAGCTTGTTTATTTTCGCCACTCAAGAAAAAAATTTTACTATTTTTTCCGAAAAATTTTTGGTAATTTTTACGATTTTTTGAGTTATATGACTAAAAAAAGCCCACGTTTGAGTCAAAAAATCATAAAATCAGACCTCTAGCTCTTTTAGTTCAACAGATAGACTTGCCTATAGAACCTATACTCAAAATAAGCTTGTTTCAATTTTAATGAAAAAAATTCCAGAATGTTAAATTTTTTCAAAATTTTATTCTTCAATATAATTAAAAGAACGAATCTGACGTGGAGATGCAACATTCTAAAATCCAGTCAAAATAATTTTCAGTAACAAAAACGTATGGCTGGCCTATAGAACCCCCTTAAGTATTAAAATTTAATTTGCATTCGAAAAATAATTCAAATTTGGGTAAATTTGAATCACAGGGGGGTGCGGCGGATAGTTATACGCGTAAGTTCGATCCCATACCAAAACGCTACGTAACTCCGCAAAAAAGCTATGCATTTGTAAAAATAAATTTCATTCGTTCCTGGGCGTGCGGCGTATAGTTATCAGGCAAAAGATAGGGTTTTTTTTTCTAACGTTCCCTAAAGGCCAAAAGATAGGCGTTTTTTAACCAGATTTCCAGACCAAGATTCTCCCGGTCGCGCGACAATGACGAATACACTTTTTTAAAAACAGTTCAGATTGACCACATGAAGTGTCGGTAATTTCCAAGGAAGTTTTTAAAAAACATGTTTCCCAAGTCTCGCAGACAATGTCGGCTAGCTTGAAAATGGGCAATAGTTATTCAGATAAAAATGATTAGTTTTAACTGGTATTCTGAGAGTGATTTACTGTGAGCATATTTTTTTTTCAGTAATTCATTGTTTTCTGACATTTAACGATTTCGGATAAAATCTTTTGGCGGAATTCCATGTTTATTTGAAAGATTAACTTTATTTCATTTTTCATAAAGATTCAATTTATACATCCTAGAAGATCTGTAACGAAACAATTAACTTTCAAATCACACAAAAATTTCTTCACTCTGACCCATATTTTAACGCCAATTTTTAAACTCTAGATATTGTCCAAAGACTAATCAGAGCACATTTTCCCAAAGTACGCGTATAAGTAGAAAGTAGCGATAGCGGAGGCAATCCAGCGTAATATTTAGGGTTTTTGGCCGACCAACTTTCTAACTATAGTCGGCCTCACCTCCCTGTAATACAATCCACATGAATTGTAAAAAGATTTGCTTCAAATGAAAACTTCGGTTCGAGAAAAAATGCAAAACCGGCAGATTAAAATTTTGTTTTCAAAACTGAAAGTGTTGCTGGTTAATCAAAATAATTATGATTGAATAATTCAGAATTATGTTGTGTATTACATTTCGTTTGGAAGAATTTGAATTATAACTTTCCTTTGAAAAAAAAGAATCTCTGAATTGAGACAAAAAAAATTAAAAAAAAAACTTCCGAAACAGATTAATTTTTCTGGCGCTCTTAAATAGCAGGTGAATTTTAATTTGAAAAATAAAAAAATTCTGATACATGAATTAACGTTTCCATGTTTTAATTCATTTTTCAACCATTTTTAACAATGAAGAAAATCTCCGTTTTCGCATCTCAACTGGCCCAACTAAAAAAAGCTCAATGGAGAAAATTTTGTCCTTATTCATCGGACTACCTTACCGGTACATCAGCAACCGGAGATCTAATATATCTATCTATCTGGTATAAAATTAAATTCTTTGTAGAGCTCTTGTTTGAAAGTATTTGCTCCTATGTGCTTAATTCTTAAGGGGGTCGGTATAGAAGAAACAAATAGCCCATATTTAATATTTTCTCTTCCTGGTTAATTTTTTGCTCATTGAAAGAAGTTTTTTGATTTAATTTTAATTGAAAGTTAAAGTTTGATTTTAAAAGAAGAACCAAAAATTAATTCAATCTCTGATTTACTATCTAAGACAAAAGTGATGAAAACACATTTTTTTGTTTTACTTTTTCTGATCCAAAAATCATGGTTCGGTTCTTGTAACTTTCAAAAATAATTAAATTAATCTTTTTTTTTGCCTTCCGCTTTTTTCGCTTTGGATACCCCTCGAAAAGGTGTTAACTTTTTAGCGGCCCAGCCTTAAGGCTTGACTCCACGGACAAAGTTGAAGAAGCCAAAATTTGTGGGGAAAAGAAAGATTTTGTCAAGTCAACTATTGATATAAACTATAACAAGGCCAGGCTCCGGCCTCGCCCTTTTTTATATTATTACTATCTTGTGATATATCAACATGTTCTAAACGACTTCTCAGAAGGTCCAACTTCTGATTGTAAACTGAATTGAAAAACGCTAAATTTACCGAATATACGTGATTGGTTTTATCGTTTCGAAATTAAAAATATCTAATTAATATCAAATTATTCTAATGGAAATTTCTAAATATAATATTTTTTGTATTCAATGAATACAATAATATTTAAACTTACAGAATAAATGTTGGCCAACAACAAGTTTTGATTAATAAAATTCACTGCCATTTATCAATTACTACTCAATTTTTAATACATTCGAGTGGAACTCACACGCGTTTTAAGCTTCAACGGGCAAATGTTTACGTTTTTCGCGCCACACCATGCCGTCAGTTTTTAACCGTATACCAAAATCCCGGGCGTTTTGCCTTGCACCGATTTACTAAGTATAGATCAAGCTTTTTATCTGGTCTTTCGTAAAACTTCAGTGAAAAAATTGTTTGCTAAATATTAAGTAGGATTTGAACCTGGCTACTCTAAGTTAAACAATTATAAAACTCTCAAAGCTTCACAGCAGATGGAGAGCGTAACATTTTTGACACTTTTTTTCTGGGATTAAAAGGTCCTAAAAACAAGTTTCTATAAAGTCCATTATTGACCCATAGTTGCAAATACGTTCATCAGAAAGTCGACCCTTCCGATTCTTTTGAGGATACCTTTCAGTACCTAATACGATGAACTTGGGAGACTGACCCTTGAACTTGACCGGTCATTAGCTGGGTCCAAGAGTATTATCCGCCCGACCCCTCAATCAAAAAACAAACGGTAACTGAAAAACGCTTAATTTTGTCGACTGGCCAAAAAATCAGACCTTCACGCACTTCATACCGGCTTCCGCTCAAGAACCTGGAGTCACATCCGCACCTTAAATCGAACGAATAAGTTTGACCCTTTAAAATCGATTTTTTTGAAAATTTTACCATAAAAAAAAATCCTACGCTTAAAATGACCAGAAAAAAAATCTTACATTTGACAGATACTTGAACACATTAAAAACCGATTTTTTATTTTGAGACTTGCGCGTATTTCGACATCGCTCATGACCCGTAAAAAGTCAGTCTCCTGAAAGCGCGCTTAATCCTCTATGACGAGGGTCAAAACCAAGAGTAAAATCCTTAAAGCGACAGATTTTTCTGAAAAAATTATCTTCTTAAGGGGGTGGTCGTCGCATTTTAAGGTAAAAAACGAAGTTTTCAATTGACAAGTGACGCAAAAATACAAATCGTTGAACCAAATATGAGTCATATTGGATATTATATGACTTTTTCCTGATATATCTGAACTAAAATCTTGCATCCTAAAAGAATATCGAAAGTGACAGATGGCTCGTCCAATCAGAAACTTGCTTACAAAACTGACGGGATTTTTTCAAAATGTATCTCCTCCCTGGTTTTTTAAGGTACACATTCGAAACTAATATGTATGTGCAGCTGAATAGTCCATGCAGATCACAATCGAGAGTTTGTCCAATTTTCTTAGATTTGGCTTCAGAATCACCAAAAAACAGTATTTTTACCCTATTTTAGGGGTCTTAATCAAAATGTATCTCTTCCCTGGATTTTAAAGTTACACATTCGAAACTTATATGAATGCGCAGCTGGATAGTCCGTGCAGATCAGTATTGAGAGTTTTGTCTAAATTTCTTTCTCATTTTCTTATAAATCGTGTTTTTATTTCCCAAAAATTGATAAATTTCAACTTATTTCATATAAAATATTTTTGAGAACCTGGAAAAGTGCTTTCCTGACGATGTACGCGAATAAAAAGACTCCCCCTATACAGTATAAGCTATACTCGCAGTCGTCTATATTTTCATACAAAAAAACATTAAAATAAAGTTTGGAAAATTTATTTCTAGAGCCTCATTTTGCAACGACCACCCCCTTAAAGCGCATTCGATAAATTATGAAATCTTGAATATTAAAGATTGGGATTGCTAGGCCTCTACTTTCGCGTTTGACCCGGGTTTTATCAATGAGAAAACCGGATATTAAGACGAATAAGAGCTTCGAAAATAAGTTCAAACGCGAACGCGAAAGTAAAAGCCTAAGGATCCCTTTTTGGATATCCTTTAAATGGACTGTGTAAGTGAACTCTCAACTGGTGAGCTACTAGTGTACTTGTTCAAGCAAGATAATTATTTCCACCTGCAGACATTCAATGCACAGTCATTTACACTTTTTGTAAATTGTTTTATTAGACCACATGAATTTGTAAATCGTGAGCCATTCTGCTATCGATGTGGTTAGTTTTGAATGAACCAAAATGCTTATCTTTGAAAATTCGGTTGAAAACCAAGGAAAAATAATTCTAATAACAATATCTTTAATTGTTTATTGTTCTAAAAAGATTAACTCGTATACTAGCGAACCGTGTCTGTATCCACACTGTGGTTGGAGCACTCGTTGTCCACCTCGTTAATCAAGCAAAGTCATATCATCAACATATTTTTTTTTAATACGATTCAAGACATCGGCTCGTTAAATATTTCAAAAATTGAATACAGAGGGGGGCAAAATATTGCCGAAAGATTCTTGCCAAAAAAGTCTGGCGATATTGACACATTCGGCGATATTGTCACAGTCGGCGATATGGAAACAGAAATAAATTTTTTGTTCAAAAAAATGAAAAATGCGTAGGAGTTCGAAATGATGTCATTCTCCACCAAACGCAATCAAATTAAAGTTAAAAAGAGTGAATTTGGGAAATTAAATCATGAGAATGACGTCATTCATGACGCCCGCAAAGTATTTTGTAATATTAATCCACAAAAATTTCGGCGAAATTGGGCATTTTCGGCAATATTGGCACATTCGGCGATACTGGCATTGGAAGTATTTTAGCTAAAAATCGTGAAATTGCGTAAGTTTTTTCGACAAATTGCAACGTTTTGGTAACTTCAGCTCAGTCCAAATTTTTTTTTCTCTATTTTCAAGGGATTTTTTTTACAATACACTTGGTTAGCTCAATTATTTGCTGCAAAAGGTGCGTCATCAAAGTGATGTGGAATTTTCCCGCAATTCTTCGCACACTCTTTTATCCAATTATTTTGCTTTAAGAAGCATGTGATTAATAAAGGCGAGAAATAATTGTCCACGCTCGATCTTGAAAGTATGAAGTTGATTGTATATATGGATTTCAAATTCAAATTTTACAAATAATCTAGGTCATAAATTTACGAAAAAATTTTGTGTACACAATTTAAAAGATAAATTTATATTTTTCTGATTCTTGGTTCATTTTATTAAACCTAATTGTTTCTTATCTTTAACTCGTAGTGTCGTTGGCACCATCCGTGGTGCGATGGCCTTTAATCGCAATTAGACCTTAATCATGTATGAATGAAATTTACAAAGTGATCGATCGACCTATTTGGATATTGACGTTTGTGGCGTTTTTTCGAAATTTTCTTTACTGTATTACAGTATTATTTTTTGCAAAAATAATCATCAAAAAAGCCTTTGAGCGGGATCAAAAAAAAATTCTAAGACTTTTTTCCATCTACACCATAGCTCAAAATGATCACGTGACCGTTTTCAAGAATCAAGGTTGGTAAAAGTAGTATCTGTTTTTTTCAAAAATTACTTTAATAAATTTTTGAAAAAAGTAAGTGGTTTTTTAAAAGTTTTTTAAAGAACTTTTTTCCATTACACCAAAGTCCAAAAACGACCCAGCGTGACCTTCAAATTAGAAATAAGGTTTTGGTTCAAGGAACAAATAGTGATCAAATTGAGACGACTGAAAATTGTTTTGGCCACATAACACCCTAATCAAGAGGTTTTGAACATAATAATATTTTCTCAAAAAACGTCACCGTGTAATCTTTATTTTTTCGAGAAAATAAGGATTAACTTTATGACATATCCAAACCTTTTTTTGGATTAATTTCGTCACGTGATCATTATTCGGGACTTTGGTGTGTGAAAAAAGTCTCTAAAAACGACTTTATTGACCCGTAAATTTTTAGTATTACTATTTTTCAAAATACCGTACTATGTTTTTTTTTCAAAGTACTCAAATACGTAAACTCGAATCAAAATTACTGCATTGCATACAGAGATCGCTAAGGCGAAAGAAAGAAGAGAAGAATCACGAAAATAAATCTACTTCCCAAAAAAAATTAAAAGACTCATCTTTACTGAGAATGATGATAAAACCATTGACTTTTTTTCAGATGCCAATGAGTCGGTGTCTAGTGTACCATTTGGGTTACGACCGCCGTCTTCGACAATGTGCAATTATCGGCCAATCGTCGCACGCCACCTTTCTCGACCCAAATTGGTCTGAGATAACAATGTGTGAAAAACGCATCGTCAACTGGTTATGCTCACTTAGGTGGTCTTAGGAATTTCCACGACTAGCACTGAGCACATTGATAGGCATAACTTATGCCGCAATAAAGTTAGAGTCGAGTACCAAGGAGACTCATCTGCAAAACACTAACACCCTATACCCGGAATTCTATGAGTTTATGGGAGCTGAACTTTCTCGAAGCATGAATGATTCGACTATGAAAAAATTTGGACGCTCCAACAGTGGTCACCAATTAGTGCGATGCAAACAAAGCCTTTCTGCAGATAAGTCTCCCAGTACTGACACCTACTTATGGCAGAAGTATATGCCTATGACTGATGCTCAAGTGCAGTACGGTGGGAATTCCTCAACCACCTTCTAATTACACATAATCATGACGATTTGCGTTTTTCACAACATATTTCTTCAATTCAGACCCATTTGGGTACGGAAAAGCCAACGGACGCGCTTTCCTACCCACCTTAAACAAAGTATAGAGGGAGACAAAAAAGTCGATGATGGCCAATCTGAGGTACGAAACAACAGCGTCCCGATGCAATACCCAAATGGCGACGGTTAATATTTAAATTTGAAAATCGTCAAAATTAACCAACTAAATATCCGTGTTAATTATATGCACTGTTGTTTGAGAGATCGCGCGAAATGAGAGAGTTTTTAACTTTCTTATTCACATTTGATTGATTTTTATAAAGTTTTATAGGACACTGTAGAGAATCTTCTTGATATAATATGTATTATCATTATGAAAAACATATTGTATGAATATCGAATCTTCAGTTGATAATGCTTGCATTCACAACGCAACGCCAACGGATGGTGCAAATACACTACGGGTCCAGACGATCTGTCGGACCACTACGGGAGTTAACAAACAATCAAAATTTTGGACTTCATTTCCAATAAAACACGAAAAAATAAACAGTGAAGTTGATAAAAATTTCAACTTAAAAAAATAATGGTTTGTTCTTATTTGACGGTTTGCTGTCAACACTTAATCAGTAACATTTTTTTCTCAGTTTTTCGTGTACATCTATTAAATCTAAGGTTGTTAACAGATTCCGTCAAACGGGATTTTACAGCGACGGCTTAAAGTCAGTCAAACTTACTTTACTTTATATTTTTCAATAATATACAAAATGTAAATAAAAGTTATAATTGTTCAATTTTGCAGAATTCATTTAACGTCATTGTTTGTGCTGGAAATATTAATTAATGATTGCAGTCCAAATATACGGAAAACAATTAACTGAAATTTACATGATATTTTACATAATGTGTTCATCAGATTAGTTAATCGTATGGTCAATATCCGATAGTGTCGCTTGAGCTACCACAAATTTACAGGGGGAACCCAATATCGCCGATAGTTTTTTGCCAAAAAATTACAGCGATATTTGGCATCTTCGGCGATATCGGTAATTTCGGCGACATGAGGACAAAAATATTTTTGTTTGTTCAAGAATGAAAAACGCGAAGGCGTTCGAAATGACGTCATGTGTCGAACATTTTTCAAATTTAATTAGTTTTTTTACAATAGGTCCGAATAAAGTGAATCACGAAAATGCGTAAAATTAATAAATCCGCAAAANTAAAAGTTAAAAAGAGCAAATTTGGGAAATTCAATCTTGAAAATGACGCCATTCGTGACGCCAACGAAGAAATTTGTAATAGAAATCTCAACAAAATTCGGCGATATTGGGAATTTTCGGCGATATTGGCAATGGGATAATTTTAGTGTGTAGTTAACTTGAATTAAGGGCGCGCTTACTGACTACTCAGTGCTAATCGGCACTCTCCGAGTACACTGGTTTAGTATATAAAAATCTTGAAAATTGCGTTTGCAGTTTTTTATTTTTCATTCAGCAATAATAACTTTTATGCAACAGGTGGCTCAAGATGATGATCTGTTTGTCGACAATTTTCATAGGTTAATTTTTTGTTATGGCTGAAAATGGTGAACACGCCTGTACACGTAACATCACTGGGAAAAATTAGAAATTCAAAAACATATAAATAAACAGAATCAACGCCGAGCCGGTTTTTTATTTTCATCAAAAATATTATGAAATTTGTATTAAATATGTAATTCGGGATTTGGACGAACACGAAAAATTGTATAATAAGACTTATTAAATAAATTTTATTTAATGATATTAGGCTGTCATTTGTTGAGACCAAAATAGAGGCTAAGAGAGGTATCAAAAATCCGAGGAAGTCATTTAGGATCATTTTTTACCAAAAAAATTATAAAATATTTTTTGAAAATTTTGAAATTTTTTTTGAAAATCTCGAAATGCCATAAGCCCATTTTTTGCTCCAAATTGACTTAGTAACACGATGAAAGTACT
>SCLH01000392.1:72557-98054 GCA_004367855.1 Oikopleura vanhoeffeni | reverse complement strand
CCATATAAGCAAAGTTTCATTGGTAAAATATATTTTTTATTATCTTAAAATACAATTCAGCCAATTTGCTTCACAATCAAAGAAACAAAATTTTTTAACGGATAAAAATGCATTTAATGGGGTTAAGAGAATGAAAAATCGCGACGATGATTTAAACGTTTATTTATATTTTTAACTAAGTCATAGTAAACTTCAAATGATTTTCTATCGCTCTGTTTAAAAATAATTCTATGGTTTTTAACAAAATTCTCTAGTAAAATGACTCTTAAATTCTTGTAGAATATTGTATCTCTCGTGAATCAATTTAAAGTTCATTGTAGAGACTTGACAGTACCCTTAAAATAATTGGAAGGGTCGACTTTCTAATGAACATATTAGCAACTATGGGTCAATTATGTACTGAAAGGTCAGTAGAGAGCAAAAAATTGTCAAATTTTTGAGATTTCACAGGGGGATTTTTGCTNGACCTTTCAGTACATAATTGACCCATAGTTGCTAATATTTACATCAAAAACCCTTCCGATTCTTTTGAGAGTACTCACAGGTCTCTACGATGAACTTTGAAATTGACGGTAAAATTTTCAAAGAAAAAACGCACAAACGTCATTTTGTTCGAAAGTTTATTGATATCTTTATAACTGATCTTGTCATTAATGATTAAGCGTCGTGAAATACGATTAAAGGGTGAATGGCAGCTAGATGGCAGAAATCAAGTCTACGAGTTAAGCCGAACAAATTGCAGCCTTTATTTTGATTACTGAATGAAGTTGAATTTCGACCAGTCAGAGAGCGGCATTTTTCGAACATTTAGAATTTTCGAGAAAAAAAATTATTAATTTATTAAAGCATGTGAATAATTTAATATATTTTATTAATTAACCTGTAAATTATTTAGTATAATTTATAAAATATCATGTTATACATTAATTTAATATAACCTTCAAAGTCCTACATGTAGACTATTTTAATTAATTAAATTCTATTATATGAATTTAAAGAGAATAAGGAGTAAAAAAAAGATAGCTTCAATACATAAAAAACACCTAAACATTGAAAAATGACAAAAATGTTCAATTTTGTTTTGGGGTTGACCGCTTCCCATATTTTTTGTGGATTTCTGATGACCAGAGGCATAATATGAGTATGACAATTTACCAATACATACCACTCCTCCAAAATAGTTCTAACCCTGCCCATGTTATTAAGAAATACACAGTAGTATTTGCGCACTAACAAATTTATGTTCAAAGTAAGTATTTGCACCGTTATTTAACGTTTAAACAAAAATAAACGACGCGTGGCTGAGGAATTAAAAACCGTAGTTAGTTTATATATGAAGCTTTTAATGACCAGTTAATTGCTAATTATATTTTTTTTTATCTCACCGAAAAATTCAAGCATATTGATACTCACAACATTCAGTTTTGAGTGGTTACGAGGGTAATGGTTGCTAAAATTGAAGAAATATCATAAATTTATTCAAGACAGCTTTATGAAAATTTAGACAGTTCTCAGATTTTATTTGAAAATTCTAACTCCGAGGCGCCTCTAAAAAAATATATTCATGTTTAGGAATATTGTGAAAGTTTCGGAAATGTTTCCGACTCTTGAATAAAATTGAACCAAATTTGCAAAAATGCAGTCTACAAAATTGTTCTTCTCGCCTTTGGCTTGAAAAAATGCATGTTTAATTTTTATTGTAAGAACGTTGTAGAAATCGATCTATTTTTCCCGAGGATCCCAAAATCAATTTTTTTTTGGTTTTATCCAATTTTCTTGCAGTTGAAGCAAAATTTCAGAAAAATGAGCCTACAGATTTGATATCACTGTCTGGTGGCGAAGAACTAGATAAGAATCATGTCAATCGAATATCGCTTGAAGAAATGCATCTCTTTTTAATTATTTTTGGGACACTTTTAAATCGGTCATAATATGCGTAGGTAGAGATATTTGACAGGATAAAATCTGTTTCCGAATTGAACAACTGTTCTGCCCATAAAATAAATTTTAAAATGTCAGAAATCAGGTTTTACAGGATTAACCATCCACTAAAAGCCTAATTTAAAATTTTATTTTTAATAGCCTACTCCTCCGTGAGCTAAAAAGATAGAATAATTATTATTGACTTTTTAAACTAAAAATACGTACGCATAATGTAATTTCTTTTTCAAAGTACTTCTTATTTGGGCAAGAATAGCCAAAAATATTTTTCTGAGGTCGACTTATTTTCTTTTATCAAAACAAAAATTAATTATTGGACATTTTATGTCTCGATTAGCAACCACCTTCCCCTTAAAATTGAAGTACATTGTAAATGAACATTTGAAGTTATTTATGAACATGTAAATAAGTAGTTAATTATTGAAAATACTTCACATACTCCCAGGGTATAAATTGGTTNTCTCAAAACAAGTCTAATTCTTAACGGCGGTCAGGTAATTTCAAAGTTCTAATCATGTTTTAATTTTGGTTTACTTTTTGTTGTTATATCTTTTAAGTGTTCGTTGGAAATTTAATTTTAATAAAAATAAAAATCTAAGATATTTCTTTAATTTTGAGAATACAAAAAAAAATTAAACTGCTTAGTGTAGCTGGATAAGTATCCAGAATGTGGATTTCAGATGCTTTGAGGGCTCTTGTATTTTCAAGTCTTGATATCTCAACCTACGCATACCATGACCGATTTGAAAAGGGTCCCAAAAATCATAAAACAACATGCATTTGTTCAAGCGTGAATCACGCTGCGTGATCGATAGTCATGATTCGTATCTAGTTCCTCGTGGCCAGACAACGTCGTTAAATCATTGGGCTCATTTTTTTGAAATTTTGCTTCAAATGCAAGAAAATTGCATTTAATCAAAAAAAATTGATTTAGGTACCCTTGGTCAAAAGAGATTTTTTTTTGTTTAATTGCATTTATTTAATGACTGTGCAGTTATAAAGTATGACACAGTAGTTATAGCTATACACAGTAATAACGACCATTTTAACACGACCTTGAACTTGACCTTTTGACCTTGAACTTGACTTTTTTGAACTTGAACTTAAGCTTTGAACTTGAACTTGACACTTTTTTTGATATTGAACTTGACTTTGAAAAAAAAATCAAGTCCAAATTGGCAAGTTTGATAATGTTAAACTATTTTTTTGAACTTGTCTTTTTTGATTATTGTAGATTTTTAGCTTGAACTTAAAAAATTAAAGCAGTAATTACCCCGCGGGGAAATTCTAATAATATTTATGATGATGAAATCTAAAATAAAAAACTTTGTCTTTTAACTTTCGCGGATATTTTGTAAGGATTGTTGATGGCGCCAAAGGGCAAATCGCCCTCCATTCTTTATCGCGCAACATTATTTGTAAAAATCAACTTTCAAAAGAGAAATAGTCAAAATGGACGCCCGAGATCATGACCGAGCCTATATTCAACTCCTACGAAAGGTTATTTAAAATTGTATAAAGTTGTATTTTTCGTAAATTCAAGTATAGTACGATTTTGCTATTTGAACTCTGAAGCTTAAGATTTAATCTTGAAAAGCATAAACAAATAATTTATTTTTATTCATTTAATAATATTTAATTTTAAGAAGATTGTCGTCCTTAAGCGTTCTTATCAAGAAGAATTCACATATCGCTGCAAAATATGTGTGGAACCGACAATGGAACTATGGACTTGCACAAATTGTGCTCAACCAACATGTTCGTCTTGCGCTGATATGCGTCACGATGAGAAATGTTATTTTTGTAATATTCCGTCTAATTACGTCAAATGCAAACTGGACTAATTTTTATAATGATTTTCTGTGATAAATCCAAGAATAAATAATTTCGACATTTTAATTCTGCATTTTAAATTTTAACACACTTTATTCAATGCACAGCAAACAGCATGGCAATA
Organism: Oikopleura vanhoeffeni; assembly: GCA_004367855.1. NCBI lineage: Eukaryota > Metazoa > Chordata > Appendicularia > Copelata > Oikopleuridae > Oikopleura > Oikopleura vanhoeffeni. The sequence continues at coordinate 94,156 of SCLH01000392.1, read as the reverse complement.
CTTGAGTATTAAAATATTACCTGGGGATGGCTCTTTCAAAATCAAGAGACCTATTCCGCCCTCTAGTTTTAAATTTAAAATAAGTTCTGACAAAAATCTCTGACTTTCAAAAAAATGCGAAAGGGGGTGGAGCTACCACCTAGTTTGAACAACCCAATTTTATTCACCGTTTTACTCTTCAAGAGAAATAATTTTGTTTGGAGAAAGCAGTACCGAAAACGAGATTTCGATTGTAGAAAATTGAGGCGCGAGTACGAAATACTGCTTAACAGGTTTTCTAGAAATGTTAATAACATTTCCACACAATTTAATGTCCAGATTATTCTCGATAGATCTGGAATAATTGAAAAATTTGGTTCAGGTGCTCAAATTTTTTTAAAGTTGAAAAACGGAAAATATTTTCTTTTTACTGAAAAGTTACATTTTTTTTCATGGCCATTTGGTGTTATTTTTCAAAACAAGTTTTTCACCAGGCTTGATGAAATTCTAATTTTTAAAAATATTAAACAAAGCGGAACAGTGTACGATCCTTGCCCCCTTCTTAATCGTGATATGTCTGATATCGAAAATAGGTTTAATATTTGTTTTGAAGTGTGGACAAAATCGGTAAACTCGGAATTTAATACAATTTACATTGGTTCAAACACTAATGTTCTGAAAATTAAACTCCATTATCAACAAGAATCAGACACTGTTGCGCTGATAACCGATGAAAAATTATATTTTAAATGTTTTTTTCAATGTAAAAATGCGGGTTTTGGCTGTAGACTACAATTTAAAAAGAAACGTGATTTAGACGCTCATTTAAAAATTTGTAAAACCATCGAAGAAGCACAATCAAATCCTAAAATTGTTCAAAAAATGTTCGGATCTGATTGTGAACCTCATGAACTTGCTTTGAGTCGGCAATTTTTAATAGATACACCGAAAAATCCAAATTTTATATTTTACGACATTGAATGTGTTCTTACTAAAGAAAATACATTAGTTGGTCAGTCTTTAAAAACATTTAGCCACAAACTGGTTTCCATTGCAGTAAATAGTTTTATCAATAATGAACACTGTCAAAAAGTGTGGGTTGTAGAAAACTCAACTGTTGAGGCTGAGGAACAAATTGTACGAAATTTTTTAGAATTTTGTTTACTCGAATCGGAAAAAATGGAAATTCATCATAATGTCGAAAATTCTATTCGTAAAATAAATGATCTTTTTCAAGCTAAAGATTTCAAAGACACAACACAAAGTGAGCTTTATGCCATTCGATCGTATCTGGAAAATTTTACAAAATTAAATATTTTTGGGTTTAATAGCAGCAAGTATGATATGAATATTATATTTCATAGACTTATAAAAATATATTACAGCATAACAAGTGACTTGTCTGAAATTCATATTATTAAAAAAGGCACAAAATATTTTTCGGTTAATATTGGTAAATTATGGTTCAAAGATTTACTAAATTTCACGAGCCCAATGTCCCTAGACACGTATTTACGTGTTTGGGGAGAAAATACCAGCAAATTAACGTATCCATATGAATATTTTGAAAGTATCGACCAAATTAGAAATTGTACTCGTTTTCCGGCAATTGAATTATTTCATAGTGATTTGACTGGTGCAGTTAATAATGCGTTATATGAAAAATGTAAACAAATATATAATTATCATAATAGCTTACCAATCACACACAGTGATTATTGGCCTAATTTTGAATCATATTTACGATTTTATAATATAAGTGATGTCTTACCTTCGAGTTTAGCAATGATTAATCAATTTGATATTTTTGAACGTAATTTTGGCATGAACCCTATCCAATCATTTGGTCTTCCAGGATTTTCTAGAACCATTATGTATTCTCATTTTTGTAAAAAATCTTCCAATTTTTTCACATTCCCCGATTGTACGAATGCCACAAAAATTTTCCGGGATAATATTATTGGCGGGTGGACAGGAGTAACTAAACGACATGTCTCATTGATAGATGAACCAGCGGCTGCTAAAGCAAAATTTAATAAAAATGGTAATTGTCAGATTTGAAGAAAAAAAATTTTATTATTTTTTAGGTATACGTTGGAAAACTATTAAATTTTGGGATGTTAATTCTATGTATCCATCGACTTTTGATTCGGATTTTCCTACAGGACTTGGTTTTGATTGGACACCAACAAATAATTATATGGAGAAAAAGCTTATGACAAAAATACGTGTTTCTAAAGTCTCTCTGGAATGGTTGGAATTTATGAACACAGATGAGCGGTTCGTAAATTCATCTGGTAATCGCGTTAAAATTCGACACGCTTGGAATAAAGGTGAAAAACTTATTGGGAATTATTGTTTGGATGGTTTTTGTCAGGTAGATGATATCAATTATGCCCTCGAATTTCAAGGCTGTTTTTATCACGGTTGTGACGATTGTAATTTTCCAATAACCGCTCAATCAGAAACGGTAAATTTAATTTACAATTATGGATACATTTTTCATATCATGTAGTTTCATTTTGAAATGTTTTGAATGTTAAATTTAGGCGGCGTTGGAAAGAGAAAATTATATTCGATCTCGATTGAATAACGTTCAATTTATATACCAAAAAGAATGTGAATGGAACAGAATTAAATTAAGTCTTAATTTTCATTCTAATATCAGCCCAATATTAGTTGAAAACAAAATCCGAACTGATCAAATGGTCAACTTATTAAATGATGGAAAACTTTACGGATTTGCACTAGTTGACCTCGAGGCAACCGAATTAGCCCAAAAGTTTCGAACTATAAATTGGCCCCCAATTTTACGTAAATTTGAGGTAACTTTTGATATGATACCTGAATGGATGCAATCAAAAATGAGTCCTAAAACTTTCCCGAGAAAAACATTGGTCCAGACAATGAACGCAAAAGAAGTGCTCGTTCATACAAAACTTTTAAGTTTTTATATAAAACACGGCTTCATAATCGTCAAACTACATAGATTTTTTGAATTTGAAGGGGCACCAGCATTAAAAAATGTGTACTCAAATGTTTATGAAGCGAGAGTTTCGGCAACAGATACAGGTGACGATACTAAAGCAACAGCCGTCAAATTAGTATCAAATTCTATGTATGGTCAAATGTTAATGGTAAATATTAAACACTGACCTTATTTTGATAATATTAAACATAGATTTATTTTGTATATCATATGATTTCAGAACCCTAAGCGATTCACGGAAACTAAAATTTATGGTGAAAAAATGATGAAAAAAGCGAAAAAAATGATCGGAATGAAACAAGTAAGCCAAATTTGTGAAAATGTTTACGAGGTCTCAAAGCACGCTATGAAGATAACAGAAAAATATCCCATTCAAGCTGGTCTGTGCGTACTCCATTTATCAAAATTAATCATGCTAGAATTCGTTATATTTTTATACGATACACTCATTCAAGACAGTTTCGAATTTATTTATACTGGTAAAAACGTTAAATTCAGAGGTTGTAGATTTAAATTGAATTTTAAGACACGGACAGTCTGGCAGTGACGATGATTGATGAGCTTGACAATATCGTCCGACCAGATAAACAAAATGTTTGGCCAGAATTAAAAAAAAAGTGGTTTGTGACAGATTTAACTAACTCAAGAGATTTGCGGTACCCTGGAAAAATGAAAATGGAATGGGAAACTTCCAGCGGTGCAATGATTGCGTAATTATTTGTCCCGATTTATGATTCAAAAATAATTTTTTTATTCAGTTTGGCCCCGAAAACATATTTTGCTTTCGACAACGATTCAGAAAGCTTTAAAAGAAGCTCCAAGGGAATTCAACATCGAATTAAAGTTGATTATCAACTGTATTATAATGTTCTGTACAATGATACCCAACATCAAGTTCAAAATAATATCATAAGGCTCCAAAATGGTGAAATGTGCTCTTTTAAAGTTTCAAAAACAGGAGTAACTGATCATCATGTTAAAAATTATGTAGAGAATGATCGAGTTTCCACAAGACCATTCCCTGAAAATAATTGAATTTTTAAAAATCTTCAGATAATCATATTTGAGGCTGAAAATGTTCGAGACTTTTAGAAATCTCAAATTTTTTTATTTTTCACTCTCGAAAACGGAATAAATCGGAACGATAAATAAGAAATAATTTTTGAATTGAAATAACATTATTTATATATATCCAATTAATCCCATTAATTTGTGACTTTCATGATTCTCTCGTTTTTTTTGTACCTGTTCAAATTTCTAAAACTTTAAACATATTTGTTTTTTTGGAATTCTAATGATTAGTTTCAAATTCATACTTTAAGAGTTTAATTCACTGTAATTTCAAACTACTTTATAATGCAATAAAACTAAACATCGTAAAGATATTTATATATCTTGAAAAAATCTTCGAGGAAGTTCGGATTCGCAAAATATAATTATAATTGTATTACAAGTTCAATTATTGAACTAAATTGATAATTATTTAACATAAAATCAGTAATAATTATTTTTCTTATTTTCAGCATTTGACATGAACCCGTTTTTTACTCGTGTAAATATGTTGTCCGGAATTTATTCGTTACTCGATGAAAATCGAAAAATTAATTTCTCAGATGAAGAAAAAGCAGTGTTTGGTAAAAATGATCGATCTACTCTATTTAGGTAGGTTTTGCTATGATCAAGTCATTATATACATAACCAATATCTATAAGAGAGTCGATATGTTTTTGGAAAGGCGATTCTGGAATTCACCACTCAAATGGTATGATAGTTGTGCAAAAAAATCTCCAAGATATGGACATACTTGGTTATCTCTGTGATATCACAAAATCGATTAAATTCCCGGCAACAGGTTTGAAAAAAATATTTTGAAAGTTTATAACTTGACTGATTTTGTTCATAAATATGTCCAGAAAATAGGTCTAAAAAAACATTTTTTGGGACACATTTCAGGACATTTTTTTCGGACACTTTTGAAATTCTTATGGTATCCATTTTAATACGTTTACTTAAGTTTACTTCGATTTTCATGCCTTTGTCAAAGTGAAAGGGGAATTGGTTTTTCAGTTCGCTTCACCTGCAACAACCATAAATTTGCTGAATGATTTATCATTTTATGAAATCACTGATGATGTTTCTCGCGAAAAATTGGCTAATTTTTGGTTATCAAATGATATTGATACAGTGAAAAAATTGTGGTTTGAAAGTCATGATAAAGCTTCACAACTAACGATGTCAGGCTTTAAAATGGACAAAATGCTGTCATCTATATTATATGAGAGTTTCAAAATAACAAAAATTGATTTTTAAACAATGCTTCGATAAATTTTTTTGAAACTTTCAATGAGATTGAACCAGTTAACAACAAAGTTCGAGATTTATCTTGAGCAAACAAGATTTCTTTTCACAAATGATGTCTGAGAATATGAGTTACCGAAACCACGTTTAATTTGAGTTTGAGCTATCAACTATTGAATTATTTATTTCCTTTATTTACACCAATTCAAGCAAGAAAATGTATTTTGAAACTAAATTCATCGAAATAACCTATCTGAATCATGCTTCGAAAATATTTGTCAGTTTTTACCCCCTTCCCTAATTTTTAAATATTAGTCTTTCAAATTTTTAAATTTTATCTGATTACTCAGGCTTTAAAATAATCCTTCCAAAAATGTCGTTTGCTCTGCCGAACTCTAAACATGTGTCGTTCTAATTTTGAAATTATATCTGTTAATTCATAATTTCAACTTATATATTTACATTGAGCTTAAAAATTTTGCTTCCCCTTCCTCAAAAACACGAGTCGTTTTCAAAATGAAATTTTATATGGTTATTCAAGAAATAAACTTAAATATTTACTTTGCGCTTTTAAAATAATCTTTTCAAAAATTTTTATTTCAAAACTTTAAACATCAGTCGTTCTTATTTTGAAATTCAATACGATTGTTCAGTTTGACATTTTAACTTGAAATATTTACATTAAGCTTTCAAAAGTATCCGTGTTTATCTCTCTCACTTTAAACATCAGTTTCTTAAATTTTGAAATTTAATCGGGTTATTCAACATTTAAATTTTAAATATTTACGAAATGTTTTAAAATAAGACTTTTTAAATATTTCTTGCGATTTAGACCGGATTACGTCTTCTCCATGTAACATTAATTTTGAACCTACGTTACTATTATAAAACGAAAAATTTTTTCTGAATAAGAAACATTATTCAAATCGACATGAAAATAGAAACCATCTCATTCTATAAAAAAGCTACTAGCTTTGTAGCTTTTATCACAACAACCGAGAATGAAAAATTTAGCATAGAAGCTAATAACGTTGAAATGAGCTCTATCTTCCGAAATTGGACAGGCAATAGAGAAATTGAGAATTTTTTGATTCCCGACAACGGAATTATCAACCCAAAAGACATCAAATTTGTTTCTACTGCAAACTGATCTAATTTAATGTTTTAATTTACACTCGATTAATTGAGTTATAATCTAGAATTTTGGTGAATAAAATATATTTGAAAATTTTGATTAAATTTAATTTTTTAGAATGAATCTTATTGAAAACATCTACATTTTTAATGTGAATATCAAGTTCTTTGAAAATAGTACAAGGTAATCTTAATACAAATTTAAAAATTTCCCTACTTTTTAAACTAGAGAAACAATTAAGTATCAAAATTTAGACCATCTTTTTCGGTTCAAGTGAAAGAAAATGCCAACAAATTCAAAGTGAAAGTGACGAATTACGATGAAATTTTAAAAATGTTTTTTGATGGTGGAAAATATAATCTTGTATTGAATAATGCATACGGTAAATATTTGTTTTTTGTCTTAAATAATAGTCAAATCATAAAATTAACCTGAAAATAAACGTTTAATTTAGAAAACAATTATACCAGTGGACACATAATCCGCCAAAACAATAATCAACCCGATATATTCACTCAACCGTCTACTTCGAATGAATCTCAACCTATTCGACCAAGAAGACAAATAACGGAAGCTCAACGTTCAAACGACGAGGAAGATGTTTTTGTGCTGACACCGGTCATTAAATTCAACTAAGAGAGAAAAATTTTTATTTGATTATCTTGATTTATTGTGTTTGTCTCCAAAATATTTCAGTTTTAATATTTTTAAGTTCACATATTTATAAATATATTTTGGTGATAAAAAAATAATATAAATTTTTTAAGTATGAATAATGCTATGAAACATATGATTACGTTGAAATTGTCTGAATTAGATATAGCAGACTATAACATGGGTCAGCTGGAACGCATTGACAGCCTTATCGATCATTACCACTATTGTTTGACAAATAGAGGTAGGTATTTGATGTCAATCTGCTCCAGCTGAAAATTAAATTTTAGTAAAAAGACTCGATACCGATGATGAAAGCGATGAGGATTTGGGGAAACCGGAAATATTCCAGCTGAGAAACCCGCGAAATAATCCTGCCTTAGCTAAAATTAATTATTTTGCCGAACTCTTAGGCGTTTTCTTGTTCCACTGCAATTTTTTAAAAATAAACTTTCTGATAACCAAATTGGAAAGTTTTCAGCTTCGAATTGATGCAAAACTTACCGAAATGGGGGATTTTATAGACATTCAATAAAAATGATCGTAAAAAAAATTTGTCTGTGTTAATATTTTGCATATATTATCGAGAAATTTCAAATAAACTAACCCGAGCCTGGTAAAAAGGTGAATATTTTGAGAAAGTTTTTTCTCTTCAAGAAGATGTGACTTATTTCTGCCCTTTTTAATGTTTATCTCTTTTTTTCGGACAACTGGTCGCATTAAAAGTATTGGAAACAGGATATGAGCAAGGAGACAACTAAAACGCCAGAGGGCCTCCTTTTTTTGGACACCTTTTTTGGACACTTTTTTTTGGACACCTTTTTTTTTGGACACTTTTTTTGGACACCTTTTTTGGACACCTTTTTTTGGACATCTTTTTGACACCTTTTTTTGGACACCTTTTTTTGGACACCTTTTTTTTTGGACACCTTTTTTTTTGGACACCTTTTTTTGGACACCTTTTTTTTTTTTTGGACACCTTTTTTTTGGACACCTTTTTTTGGACACTTTTTTTTGGACACCTTTTTTTTGGACACTTTTTTTGGACACCTTTTTTTGGACCTTTTTTTGGACATCTTTTTTGGACACCTTTTTTTGGACACCTTTTTTGGACACCTTTTTTTGGACACCTTTTTTTGGACATCTTTTTTTGGACACCTTTTTTTGGACATCTTTTTTACACCTTTTTTGGACATCATTTTTGGACACCTTTTTTTGGTCACCTTTTTGGACACCTTTTTTTGGACACCTTTTTTTGGACACCTTTTTTTTGGACACCTTTTTTTCGGACACCTTTTTTTTTGGACACTTTTTTTTGACACCTTTTTTTGACACCTTTTTTGGACACCTTTTTTGGACACCTTTTTTTTTGGACACCTTTTTTTGGACACCTTTTTTTTGGACACCTTTTTTTTTGGACACTTTTTTTGGACACCTTTTTTTGGACACTTTTTTGGACACCTTTTTTTGGACACCTTTTTTTGGACATCTTTTTTTGGACACCTTTTTTTGGACACACTTTTTTTGGACACCTTTTTTGGACACCTTTTTTTGGACATCTTTTTTGGACACCTTTTTTTGGACATCTTTTTTTACACCTTTTTGGACATCATTTTTGGACACCTTTTTTTGGTCACCTTTTTTGGACACCTTTTTTTGGACACCTTTTTTTGACACCTTTTTTTTAGACACCTTTTTTTCGGACACCTTTTTTTTTGGACACTTTTTTTTGACACCTTTTTTTTGGACACCTTTTATGGACACCTTTTTTTTGGACACCTTTTTTTTGGACACCTTTTTTTTTGGACAAAATTTTTGACACTTTTTTTGGACACCTTTTTTTTTGGACTCCTTTTTTGAACAACTTTCATAACATCAATTAAGAACAACCTTTTGGACACCTTTTTTTTGGACACCTTTTTTTGGACACCTTTTTTTGGACTCTTTTTTGGACACCTTTTTTTTTGGACATCTTTTTTTTACACCTTTTTTGGACATCATTTTTGGACACCTTTTTGTTTGGATCACCTTTTTTTGGACACCTTTTTTTTGGACACCTTTTTTTTGGACACTTTTTTTTTTGGACACCTTTTTTTCGGACACCTTTTTGTTTGGCACCTTTTTTTTGGACTCCTTTTTTGAACAACTTTCATAACATCAATTAAGAACAAATTTCTAAACCTGAATTTTGCATCGGAAATAGGTGAATGATAAACTGATTAGGACAATAATGCTTATGCTGCATACGAAATAATTGTGTTTGCGAAGATTTTCTATAGCTGATAATTAATTGAAATGATTGGTGGTAGTATTTAATGCTAAATAATAATCGGACAATAGTGAAATATCAGTTTTTATTAATTTTAAGTTTGTTGAGATGTCCGCGAAAGTACAGGTTTCGATTAGTGACAAGTAACAAGATTGAAAACGATGGTTCGTGATGGAATCTTTTTTTAGGGTAGGGTGTTTCTGTTTTTCGTTTTTTGATAAAATATAGTCCATCACTTGTAACTGTTCTCTCCCAAACTTCAATGCCGATTTTTAATTGTTGCTCAATTTTTTTCAGATCATTTTCAAATCTGAGAGTGTTGTTCAATTGTAAATATTCTTGATCCTCATTTGACAATAATTTTAAATCTGACAAGTCGCTTATCCTGAATGCTGTGTTTTTAGTGCAGTTGATACCTGGAGGTAGTAAAATCACCTTACCAGGATCAGTATGAAAAATAAATCCAAATTTATTAATCTTAATGAAGATATCGGGTCCAAAGTTTTCGGTAATCATGATTTCATCATTTACAATACAATTTAATCTAATTTGAAATTTGTAAGCCAAAGTTTCTAAAAACGTTTTGATAGAAGATATTGACTCGAATTTTTTGATTAATAATAATTTTTCGTTTCTCAGCTCCTCATCAATTTTGTAATTTGTGAAACATTTTCCCGGCGGAATATCGAATTCATATTTTTCTGCAGTCAAACAAGCAATTATCACTTTATCATGTATCATTTTAAATGATTTGAAAATTACGATTGTGATCTATTTTTAAACATCTTTCAACAGCACTACAAGTGACGAGAATAAGATCTTGATTTATTGGGTTTTCAAATTCAAATCCAAAACTAACAGATCCGCTCTCATTTGGTTGAAATGTTGATGATAAAATAAAATTTCCTAAATTATATTCTTCCATTGTTATAAGTTTACCCAAATATCCATTATTTTGTTTATCTGTATCTTGTAAAAATTTGACAAAAGGTACTGAGATATGATTCTTGGACATTTTGATCGGATAATCAGATAATTCTTTCCCATCAATGTATAAACTAGCTTTAATCATATCGTGTCTATTGAACCGTGTAGAACTATTTTCATATGATCCGGTAAAAGATTCAGACGTCTGAATACCCCAAAATAATTTTGTAGGTAATGCCCCAGTCAAAACATTATTAAGCATGACAGATGATGATCCAGTAGGGATATTAAATCGTTTGATTATAAAATCATCATAATTTATTTTCAATGGTTTCGAAATGGCATTTCGCTCTAAATGAAACGTAGTTTCATCACGAATAAACGGCACAGTTAAATAAACGTCTTTTAATTTATTAACTTGGTCAATTATTGTATGCGAGCTGAACAAAATACTTGAAAATTCTGATGCTGCTCGCTCAAAACTAATCTCGATTGGTGTGTTACTTGGAAGTAAATCTCCGGACGAAAAAATTGAGTTATTTAGCCCCATAAATATTTCATATTCATCAGAATCTGTGATATTTGATCTTGATTCTGCCAAATTAGTTTTCTGAGCAGCTTCAGATCCTTTGATGACAGTAGTACTCAGCTGATTGCAATCAAATATCCCGGAAGGTCTAAATGCAGTGACCATGTAGTCACTCGAATAGTTGCAAATATGCTCGAAATATGATGAAAGAAAAAATTCATTTGAACATGATTTGCGGGTAGCTGATTCACCATTAACCCTAATTTCCACACTAGAGAATTGTTTTGCTCCAAAAAAATTTTGAGGTTTCAAAACAGTTGTTTCGTCATCAACACTTGGAAGACTAGTGGTAAAATGTAGCATAACATTTCTCAAATCTAATTGCCCTTTTGAATTTGGTGGTATTCGAAATTCTAATAAATCATCATTGTTGATAATCGGATAAATTTTTTGTGTTGATAATTGCTCTCTGTCTTGTTGCGTCATTTTGCGAATGGAAACAAAAAATTGAAAATCAAAGTTTATATACGTATATTTTATTATCAAATTTCAACAAAGAAAAGAAACTAGCGAATCATTTCTGATTTTGTCAGCAGTAAAAAGCAATAAAAATTGACAGAAAGAATTGTTTTTTGACATTTGTTTTATAAATAAAACACAGTATTTTCCGCATAATTCAGAATCTATGGACTGTAGTTGTGTTGTCATGTTTAAATTTCTGGTATGAGCTATGATATCTAAAAAATCGATCAATTCGATTGGTAATGCTCGAGATGGATTAATTCCGCCAAGTGAGTCACAAATAAAAATATCATTTTGGTAAATTGCCAAGGCGATCCAATGTGTTCCCTTTGATTCTCGTTTGTCCAAATTTATCACCATGAAAAATGGAAATATTTTAATTTCGATTTTTTTCAATTCGTTTCTTGCGAAACTTCCGGCGTAATTTTTTATTTTTCTTAATCGATTGTTTAACTCGCTTTCCAAACATTTTTTGTTTTCTCTTTCCCTTTGCCGACCAAGTCGTTGAAGACCTTCTTCTCTATTCCCAATTCCAGGTGTTTCGCATTGTGATGAATTTTCCAATATGCTCAAGGGCTTATATACAAGCCCATTTATTCAGAGCTTCATTGATTGGCTTTATGGCCAGAGTGAACATCACATGAGGATCGTGATCAGGAAAATTAACCTTATGAGTTGGTAAGAACTCCAGATTTCCTTTAAACGTATTTGAAATATTTATTTCCAAGAATGTATCGCAAGAATCCAAAGGATAAAATTCTATGTTCGCAGCTTCCCAAGATAAATACCAGTCGCGATTTGTATTATTCACACGGTTATATGGAATAGTCTAACAATATTTTAGTGATTTAAAACATATTTAATACAAACTTTTAGTATTCGTTTTGGATTTTCCACGGTGCTATCAATTTGATTGCAAGTCACATCAATCACAGTTGGTTGTTTAAAGCCATTAAGATGAAAATTGACCAGTCCAATTAGACTTTTAGTATACGATTTGCTAAGCTTTATTGTGACTGGCAGCTCACTGGTAATAATCGGAATGAAAATCATACTTGATTAACCTCGTAAAAGTATTTTGTTTTGGAATAAATGTAACCTTCTTTATCTTTCAATCGATACCAACAAACACCATTTTTTTGAAACACTCTAATGATCGTGAAAATATCTCTGCTCCAATTTTGAGTAAAACCTTTTTCAAATATATTTTTGTTGAGGGCAATTCTAACGTTGTCTCCTATTTTTAATCGGCAATTTATTCTGACAGACGTATTCGGAAACATTATCTTAAATACTTTATTTTTGTTTTCCCATGTAACTTGAGTGGGTGCCATTTTGATCACTCTATGGTACGTATTATTATAATTCCAAACAATGTCATCCAAATAACCAACCCATTTTGTATTTTTATTATTAGTAAAAACTTTCCAAATAGCTTTTTTGATAGTTTGGTTAACCCGTTCGGCAGAACTCGCTTTATTTCTTGTCAAAATATGGTATGAATGAATTCCTCTTTCTTTTAAGAGGTTGCTAACTAACAAATTTACGTATTCTAAGCCTTGGTCAAAAATTAAAGTTTGTACAGGGTATTTCATTTTAGAAAAAAGAGTACGAAGCCCCGTAGAAGTTTCAAGTGCCGTTTTATTTTTAAGTGCAATGCACCACAAAAATTTACTGAAGCAATCTATAACTACCAAAATATAATTAAATCCATTGTTATGAGTCGAATATTTTTGCATGTCAATTAAATCAGATTGAATAATTTGACCAGGATAATAAGTTATTATGCGCCTTCTAGGAAACTTTTTTCGTTTGGGCCTATGTAACGAATGGGTTTCATTTTTTCTTAAATAAAGTTTAATTTTTTGTGTATAAGCCCCAGGTTGACTCAAATCACTGTATAGTGTGTTAAATTTTTGTTGGTTATCCACTATCGCTGCTTGAACTTGTGGTTTCTTGAGAATCGGGTGAAAGTTTTCGTTTTCGTTGTTTTGGAGATTTTTTTCTACTTGTTTTTGTTTTCCCGAACGTAATCTCATTTTTTACGGCCTTGATAGAACCTTTTTTAGCTTCAAGTATTTTGAAATATTTTATAAATTCCGCTTTTGGTATGGCAACGTATTCCATGCTATTATAAATTGTGAAAAATGGCTCAAAGATGTTAGTTCTAATTGTCTCAAACTCTGAATGACGTTGTGGATGAATATTTATGAATATATAACCAAAATTACGGGAATAAGTCTTGTCCAATAGTCTTTGCGGAACAAGTTTATCGATTCCAAGGTCACGTAAAAGTCGTTTATTAACATCATTAGCTGCAAAAAATTTAAATAAAATGAATCCTGTTGCATTAATTCGGATATTTCGAAAATGTTTACTATTGTCGTATATATTCTGAACAAGAAATATTATGGAAATGTTTTTCTTTCTAGCAATAACTGAAAATAATTTCATAATATTTTTAGACTCGCCGCATTCACTCATCATATCATCGAACAGTAATAGGGTATTTTTTGGAAGTCCAGTAAAAAAGTCGAGATCACAGATACCAGAGCGATATTCGACAATTTGATCAAATTCTGTGGGTATTTCATCCAAGTAATCTGGATAGCAGTAAACTATTTTTTCAAACGGTGATGCAAAATGATTTTTGTCTATAATTTGTCTTAAAATAGAAGTTTTCCCACATCCTGAAGCACCTCCAATTAATAATCGGAATGGTTTCTCTAATTTAGTATCGACAGTTGCTTCACCAAAAATAACTCGCATTTGATTATTTAAAGGTAATTAACTTGTATTTATTACAGAAATATTGTAGGTTAAATATGTGTTTCTGGTTGAACAATAAATGATTCAGACGGATTATAAGATGGGTGGTAAGACTTTTGAAGAGCAAATTTCTTAGATCGGTTGATTTGACTCCAATATAATAAAAAAGACACAAATCCAAACAAATTTGCAATCAAACTAGCAATTGTCACAATCAGAATAATGTTTGCACTTAAATTTTTATCGCATTCAATTTTGTGAGATAAATTTTTTTGAGAGCTGTTAAATTGATCAGAGTTGTTGATATAAATAATGCGAAACATTTGTCGTCCATTATCATCGGCGTCGATTTTGCTTGTCAAATTGATCAAGAGGGGGGTGATATCATAGTCCAAATAATCATCGGTGATAAAATTCTCATCAGTACCTGGTCTTGGTCCTCTTTCTATGCCATTAACAGCATAAAAAAATAAAGTGAACAACATTTGATTAATTTGAAAAATTCACTTTTATATATACCTTTCATATTATATTGCCCCAGGGCTTTATAATTATGTATATAACGTATCATTTGTCATATTTTGATTCAAATTAAGAGCGGATGAAGACCAGAGATATTTGCAGTTATTTGCTACAAAAGAATGATGAATCGTTTGTACGACAATCCATATTTAGAAAAATTATTGACTTCGAAGCAAAGAATAAAGTTATTTGTATGGAAATCGATCGAAAAATAAATTTCTCTTCCGCAAATATACAAATGGAATACGAACTTATTTCCATTTTTGATAAAACATGTGATGAATTTGTTTGTAAAGAATTTATGTGCAACGCGAGTAAATCAAAAAATGCCACATTGATTTTTTGGATAGTCTTAAAAATTGATACGATTGCATTTACAAAATTAACTGAAGATTGTTATACTTGGTTTTTAGCAGATTCTGGAATCTACAAATACACAATTAAATGCCCAAACTAAATTCACGGAAGATGATTGGATTCATTATCTTGATACAGAAAAGAATGAAATGAATATGAGTGAAGCAATTTTATTAACAATGATAGTTGTATGGAGTTTAAAAACTGTTAAAAATATGGTTCATGAAATATTATTTTAACTGTTTTAGCATGTTTTAATAAAATTCAGTCGAATAAACTTAAATACATTCGATGTCTTTATTCGCAATGCAAATTTTTTCATAAGACAATGATATAAATTATAATTTCAAGTTTGGTATCATGAACGTCAAATTCGATAATCATATTACTAAAATTACTCATCTTCGGAAGCTTGAGAAAATTCGAATATCTAGCTTTCCCGCGGGGTAATTAGTGCTTTAATTTTGTAAGTTCAAGCTAAAAATCTACAATAATCAAAAAAGACAAGTTCAAAAAAAATAGTTTAACATTATCAAACTTGCCAATTTGGACTTGATTTTTTTCAAAGTCAAGTTCAATATCAAAAAAAAGTGTCAAGTTCAAGTTCAAAGCTTAAGTTCAAGTTCAAAAAAAGTCAAGTTCAAGGTCAAAAGGTCAAGTTCAAGGTCGTGTTAAAATGGTCGTTATTACTGTGTATAGAAACAAAGAGAGAGAATTAATTCAGGCCTTTTGCGGTGAATTTGAAGCAACAAATAAAAAATCTTAACATATTTCAAGGAGGAGTAGGCTTTGCGTGAGGCTCCCAAAATACGCCTGTTTTGACCACTAGGGCACACATTTTGAAATTTTCTACCGCTCGGAGATGCGCATTCATATTTGGAAGTTGAATCGCAAATAACAAGAAAAAAGTGATGAGGACTGAATGAGGTGTAGGCTTTTTTAGTGCTTTTAGGGACGCCTACTAAACCATTTTATGAGCGTAGGTTGAGGTAATCAGATACTCTGAATAGTACTGGTACCTTCCTTAAGAGTTTACTACATGAGTTGTACGTATTTGAAAAACAAATAATATTTTCTGAAGTCCAGGTTTTCTCAGAAACTTCACTTGAAAATGTGTAAAAAAAGAGCCCAATTATCGTGCCGCCCATCCCTTAAGTTGCATCATTTTCTAAACTATTTGAAACAGATTTTAAATGCTTCAATCTTCAATCGATTTAAATTTAATATTTTTGTTCTTAGATTATGTGTGATAATATTGCAATATTTAGGAATTATAAGGGCTCCCTTTGTTTTATATTTTGTAAATTTTGTTCTCTGCCTGCCGTAGTTTGTTTCTGTATTTGTTTCTTCTGGTCTCACCGTGGTTACTTTGTGCCATTCCAACCTTGCCGAATAAAATTTTTTGTCCTTCATAGCCCCAACGCCACGCTATTCTAAAGTGCATGAGATCTGAGAGTTTGGGGATCGTTCCAGAATTTTAAAAAGAAGTTTAGCTAATTTATCTAAGGGCCCGAGTATTCAAAAACCTTTTCGCGGCAAAAAAAGTTTTCTAAACTATTTCCGCCCACCAATTATTATGAATTACTACATTTCAAACAACAAATATTTACATAAAGGTCAATTGGAAAATTGTACTTTTTTCGGAACCGTCGAATTATTATGAATTTAGTCAATTAAGGAATGAAAAAAAAAAATATTTTCTATTGCAGAATAAAGTTTGGAGAAAGGCACTTGGAATAGTCGAGCGCCAACAGTTTGCGTCTCAACATTATAAGGGTATCCCCGTTCCTACATTTTGCTCTGCCAGTCATATCTCATAAAAATTGCACCAATCCAATTTTTTTTATGTTTGAACGCATAAAAACACAACAATGGACAACAACGGCACACTTTTTCGAAAAAATTTGCGTTTTTCGATTTTTTTCAAGTATTTTCTGAAAATTATGTCAAAAATAACGTTTGTGTCAATTTACCCACTAAAAACTTCGAAATTATCGGGTTGACGTAAAGCAAAACCTTCTTCCTCCTTACATGTTTCCCCAGGCTTCTTTTTTCTGAAGGCCTACTTTGAAAAACATCGAAGCACATTTTTTCCGGAAATGTTTTCACGTGACCTTGGAAAAATTTTTCTATATTTTTTGTTTTTGGGCGGCCGCGAAAATTTGACCAAAAAAACCCCAACATCAAAAGTTCTGCTTCTGTTTAGAGCTAGCTTTTTGCAAAAATTTGAGGGTCCTAACATTTTTTGAATTTAACCCTAGGACAGATAGATTTTCCGATGAAAAAAGTCCAAAAAACCGCGTATTTTTTGGGACCGGTTTTTTACGGCTATCTAAGGAAATAAAAAAGCCCACACTTATTCCGACAAAAGCTCACCTACAGAGTTTTTAGTATACTAATTATACAGGTTATTTAAAATGGGTTTATTTCTCAAAATAAAACCTGGGAGGAGATAGATTTTCCGTTTTGGCTTAGGTGGCTCTTGTGCCGCTTCATGAGTGAAGGAGTTGTGGTCATACAAAAAGTTTTTGACAAATTTTTTTCCAAGTTGAAGGCTAGTTCACAAACTGGCTGATCTGAATAATATCCTTAGAAGCCGTGTTTCGCTAATATTTTTATCCGAGAATATGTCAAATTAAAGGAACCGGATACCCTTAAAGGCCGCGACTAGGTAAGTCTATAGGGAAAGTATCCCTTTATTTGATTTTAAAAACCCGCCACGTACATATTAATTTCATTATTATTGTGGTTTCTTTTTGAACATAAATAGAAGGTTTGTTAAACAGATAAGAATTTCTTCAATTAGAACCTTTTCTGGTTGGGTTTTAAAATAAATAGATTTTTTTCTTTCTGGCCAAATTTGGGAAAGGGACTTTCAAAAAACGTCGAGTTGCTTGTTTTTGAAGTGGCGTTGTTTCAGGTCAATCACCGTGAAAATTATTATAAAAAAGCCTTGTTTGAAGTGGGAGCAACATAAGAAATGTGTGTTAATTTTATATCAGTCTGTGCGTTTAACTCTTTACTGTGTCAATTAATTTGTTGCTGTTTCCACCGATGTACTTTTCTGTAACAATCCCCACCAAAAAAATTAATATAACCGAAGGATACTATTTTGATAAGCGTAAACTTTTTAGCAGGTTTAAAGCGTGGGAGGTCTATCACGCTGTCAAGTTTATGGTTGAGAATGTTAAAATTGTCAGATTATTAAAAGGTGTTGTAAAAAGTTTCGAGGCGGATTTTGTAAAATGTTAAAAGCTACTTGGTTTGAGCATCTAAAACTAGTGTGAGGTTAAGCGTTAAAAAACAGTGATGTTTCGAAAAAATCGGATTTTTTTTTCCAATATCTTCCCTTTGATTTTTCTCTTTCGATTTGAAGTCGAAAATTCTCGATTTCAGAACTTCTTTGATTTCTTTTCAAGCAAATGAAACGGGGAAAATTGATTTTTTTAAAATAATTTGTTTATAAAAAATTTCAAAAATGGCGCCTAATCTTTTGCTTTTCTGTGGGTAAGTACTAGGAAGTTGTGACAACGGGATAAAAGCTTTCACCAATAAATGCTTTCCTATTTTTTAAATAACCTTTAAGGTGATAACGGCCTGGTTTTTAATTAAATTAAGCAATTCTTGTGGCTGTTGGTTTTTTTAAGTTCTAGGAATAAGTTCATCATTTTTGATAATTAGGGGAATGTTATCAATAACCATTAATTTATTGTCAATTCATTATATTTCAGTTGTGAAAGAGATAAATTTTTTATTCAAAAAATTATTTAAAATTTTCGCAAAAAGTTTGGCTTTTTTTGAACTTTTTTGAAGATCACCAAAAATATCGTCGACATAGCGATAATATGCCAAAATGTTACCGTTATTTATTTGTCTTCTATTATTTTCTGTTCAAAACATGTAAAAGAAAGATATTGGCTAATGTTGGGGATAATTTACCGCCCATTGATACACCACTGATTTGGACGAAAAAATCCGTTTTGCGCTTCAAAAAGTGCTATATTCGGTCAAAAATATCAGTAAAAAATTTTGGAGTATATGTCGATCAGAGAAACCCTTGACCGTTTCTGTGAATAACATTACCTTAAAATTTTGATAGTTTTTTGGTGAACAAAATTTATGAATATCAGCGTAGATGAAATCCATTATGAATTTAAGTACCCTATTTATATTGATGCTAGTGTATAAACTCTGACAATCGTATGATATCACTTCGTGCTCTCTGCGAGTTAAAACGACAGATTTTTTGTGAATTCTAAAAATTTTAGTTTAATAATAGAGAGCGTAGAGTCTACAAAAAATTTTATTGTAATTTACAGGCGAAAATTAAATCTTTCAAGATATGCATCTTACACCGGAAGTTATGGAATTTATATCTGACCTGGCAAACTTTGGAAAGAAGGTCCCGCTCTTTACGATGACCGCGGCAAACTATTTGACCAAGTGTCCGTCCTTGTAGAGGCCACTGTACTGTAATATCTGGATGAAGGGACACTAAGGGGTGTGGGTGTAGAATGTTGGAATTGCTAGAGAAAATTGCCCACTTCTCACGCTTAACCTGGAAGGCTCCGATAACGAGTAGATAAGAAAAAATCGCAAAGCAAATACTGGAGACGAACCTTCAACCTTCATCATTATAACGAACAATTTGTATTAAGAAATCTTTTTGGTTCGAGGTGTCGAGGGGGTGAGATCCTGGTCCGCACTAAAAACCGGTAAATACAATTACTGTATTCACAAAATTCGTAAATACTCGATCATTTTGATTCGAATTGAATCAAACAAATATGTTTTGCAAAGTATGAAGTTTTTTGAATAATTTCGTGTTTCGCCGTTGAAAAAATTTTCTTTTTTTTTCTAGCAGCAAAAACGGTTTCATTTCATATTAATATTCTGCTGATGGAAAAGTTATTGCATCAGTCTGATTATTGGTCTCGCGGACCAAGTGTAACAAAACGATCTCCAAGATTAGTAATCGTAAGTACTTATTTATTGAATATTTTTTCTTAGTCATTATATTTCCATAAGCAAAACATCCTGATTACTTGGTTCCCGGACCAAGTGTAGACAAAACGATCTCCCAGATTAGTATCGAGTAATTATTTATTTATATTTTTTTTCTTAGTCATGATATTTCAATAATGCGGGTAACTACTAGTTTATTACTGGTACAGTACCAGTGGTACTAACTACTGGTTATTTATATTTATGACTTCGAAAAAAATGTTTACAAATAATTAGTAAGTACACTTGCACGGTAATTTCAGTTCAAATCATTCTTTTGGTTTAGAAATTTGCAATCGTCTTCTATTGAACATTTGGAGTCTATAATTCTTACATATCGCGGTTAACCACGGTTAATCGTCGGTGAAATATCAAATCTCTCGTAAGCACAATTTACCGATGGTTTCCGTCTTCTAAGTGGCAATTATTTCTTGATCAATTTAGGGTCTGCAATTTCGTAAGACAAAATTTTTTGTGGCATCTTTTGGTAGGAAATCTACCCCGAAAAATTTGTCGAACAAAGGTCGATTTCAATTTTTCAGTCAATTTTAGAGTCGAAAACATTTGATAATCAACATCATAAAGATTTGAACGTGACATATTTTTTTGATTGAACACTTTCAAATTTAAAAGATTGTGAACCGTTTTTTCGGCTAGTTCTCAGCTATTTTTTATTTAACTATAATTATACTGAAGTGACCCAAGAAATCACATGGTCTCATTTAAAAATGTTCAAAAGTGCTTAAAAATCAAGAATTTCGAAAAAAATTTGTACTATACTAATATTGGAAGCCGTTTTTGTGGAGGTTTTGAAATCGTACCTGCTGTCCATTTGACTTGAGAATGCCGCTGATTGGTTTATTCGCCTTCGCTTTCTGTGCCAAAAATATAGCGCTCGAAGATTAGGGTTTAATGTAATTTCAAAACTGATTGATTTAAGATTAAGATTCCTAATCAGTTTCCCCAATCGTTTCCTAATCGGGCCGGGATATTAAAAAAAAGTGTGAATAAGGGATATATATGATATTGTGAAAATATTGGTGATCAGTCAAATATGATGGTTTTTTATTTCACTCACTAAATCAAATACTTTTGGACACCCCAGACGGCTACTAGTAGTCAGTGACTACTAGTTACTCTCTAGTTATTTCCGGTTCGATAAATTTGTAGAATTCGAGGCAAAAATCAAAAGCTATTAAAGATCGAATGCCACAACTAGTCGCAAACTGTTTTGTGCCTATTTTAGTGATCGAATTTTTTTTTTCTCAAATGGATTAATTCGTGGCCTCGCCCTAAAAATAAAATTACATTTGTGAAATATAAATTCGATTATCTTATAAGAATATTCCCACGTAACTGGACTGCAGTTTACCTAATTGTTTTCCCAGACCGTAAAACTGACAAATCAAATTAAAGATTGTCCTAAAATTTTATAAGTTTGAAATAGGCTGTTACAGGTTTTTCTAGACCCCTGATTCTTTATTTGACTGACATATTGGTCAATAAAGGGATAAGGATCATTTTTATTCATCTAGCCAAATTCCAAAAATCAATATTTCTAAACGTAAAAGTCATTTAATTTATTGGTGAATTATATATTTTCAAAATACTGGGTTCCAAAAAATAAAATATACTTCCATAGAAA
>SCLH01000392.1:61773-72547 GCA_004367855.1 Oikopleura vanhoeffeni | reverse complement strand
TCAGGAGGACAGTCCCGAAACAATTTTTTTAAACTTTGATGAAGTTTATATTTGACCAATAAGAAGCCCGGATTTTTCCGAAATTTTCGATATTTTTTCCTTGGTCTCTGAAAAATTCTAAACAATTTTTTTATTTTTCCATACATGTATATATCGTAGAATTCCATTTTTCCATACATGTATATATCGTAGAATTCTAATTCTGAAAAACCAGTAACACCCTAGTTTGAAATTTAAGAATCTGAAGTAATTATTTCATAAAACACAACGTTTCGGTTTAATTCATCAAGTTAATAAACAGAGTCGTGAGTTTCATAAGTTGAACTTGCATAATCTAAAAATTTCATAATTTTGCAAAAATAAAAAATAATCTAAATTTGGGCTTCACTTTTTTGAGGACAAAAAGTCACAGTGCCACTAGAGATATTTTGTATGAACATTATAAATTATTATGTGGGCAAACTAGAGATTATTTTTAGGTCATTTTTAAAATCTAGACTTCAAATACAGCAAGATCCGGCGTATAGGTGAAGGCGGATAGGTGAAACCCACGCAAAAACCTACGTAAGCCTGCGCAAAAACCGCGGATAGGTGAAGGCAAAAGATAGGGTTTTTTTCAAACTTTCCTAAGCAACATATAGGCGTTTTTCACAAGCAAAAAGATTGGCATATTTGAGTATTTCTAAAAATGAAAAATTATCATATAAATTTCTAGTTTTAACCATTTTTTTGTTTATTTAAAACAGTTTATTTGTCTTAAAAATCTGCACAAATTTTTTTTTCAAGTTATTTTCCATCAATTATTTCAACGACCATTTTTTCACAATAACTATTTCTTTCTTTGGTTAAAAAATCAAAGAGAAATCTTCTTGAAATATTTTCTGCTACAATATGTGCATGACAACCACAATCTACGCCATTTCTTTGTAGTGGTGCATTAATCACGCAATAACTTCCATTCTGGTCGATATATCCTAAGCGGCTAAGTTCTCAGAATTGAGTGTATTAATTTTCAAGGGTACGGTTACCGTACTACGGTACCCTGGGTATCCCTCATGAATTGAGGGTCAAACAAAAAATGTACACAATTAATTTTTTTTTCTGGAAATATGGACAATTTCAAACGAACCTGTTGTATTTTTGTCCCGAAACTTCGTCAGGAAAGTACTTTTTCATCGTTTTGAAAATATATCGTCTTGGTTTTTAGCATTTTATCAAAATTTAGGGATTTTCAGAAATTCAAAGTATCGTTTTCGGAAAGAAAAATACGCATTAAGGATTCGATAGTAACAGCACTTCGCAAACTCATCGGCTATTGAATCAAATCGGTTTTAAATGTTAAAATAAATAATCCAGGAAGGTGTAGGCTTTTGCGTGAGACCCTGAAAATAAGCTCAAAAAAACGTTTTTTTGGTCATTCTGAGGCGAATTTATTTTAAATTATTCAAAGAAGTAGTTTCTGACGTTTCAAAACAGTCACTTCGAAAAACGTTTCACCTATCCGCCGGACCCTGCTGTAATTAACTCCCACAATGTTTTCATGGTCACGCGTGACCATGCACCCTTTAATCCCAATTTAGGACCCTTAATCCTTTATGAATGTAACATTTACAAAGTGATCGATCGACTATTTTAATAATTGACGTTTGTGCGTTTTTTTTGGGGAAATTTTTACTGTATTACAGTACTTATTTTTTGCAAAAAAAATTGGAATCATCAAAAAAAACCTATGAGCGGGATCAAAAAAATTCTAAGACTTTTTTGCATTACACTATATCCCGAAAATGATCACGTAACCGTATATTCAAGGAATAAGGTTGGCAAAAATAGTACTGTTTTTTTCAAAAATTACTTAAATCAATTTTTGAAAAAAGTGAAGAGGTTCTTTAAAAGTTTTTAGGATTTTTTTCCATTATACCGAAGCTCAAAAACGATCACGTGACCTTCAAATTAATAAATAAGGTTTTGATTCAAGTACACAAATAGTACTCAAATTACGCCGAAATTTTTGAAGCCGAATAAACACTCAATTTGAGGATTTTAAACATAACGGACTTTCCCAAAAACGTCCCGTTATTTTATTTTTCAAGAAATAAGGATTCATTTATGAGATATTCCAAACCTTATTTTTGAATTATTACGTCACTTGATTTTATTCGGACTTTGGTGTAATGAGAAAAAAGTCTTAAAGACGTTTGAAGATAATCCCAAAAAAAATTTTTATGTAATTTGAGTACTTTTTCAAAATACCGTATATTGTGTACCGTATATCAAATTACAGGAAATTTCAAAGTTCATCCTGAGTACCCTCAAAAGAATCGGAATTATCGACTTTCTGATGAAAATATTAGCAACTATGGGTCAATTATGTACTGAAAGGCCGCCAGAAAGTAACAATCTCCCTGTGAAATCTCAAAAATTTGACTATTTTTTGCTCTCTAGTAACCGTTCAGTACATAATTCACTCATAGTGGCTAATATTTTCATTAGAAAGTCGACCTCTCCGATTCTTTTGAGGGTACTTACAAGCTTCTACGATGAACTTGAACTTGGCCTTGAATCTTGTCAACAAAAATAGTTCTTTTTTATTTTTAAGACGCTGATTTTGTAAAAAATTTAATAAAAACATTTAATTATTTTTGCAGATTCAACACCCAAATTGGTGGCGGTTTAATACTCCAAATTTGAAAATGTCAAATTAAGCCTAAATTCATATTACTTATGCACTTGTTTGTGAGAATCGTCGTAAAGCGAGAGATTTTTATATTTTCTTATCACATTTGATGCCTTAACTCGTAGACTCGATTTCCGCAAGTAGTGACATTCACCATTAAATAGCATTTTACGACGCTTAAACATTAATGACAAGATCAGTTATAAAGTTATCGATAACTTGAAGACAAAATGACGTTTGTGCGTTTTTTTTTGGAAAATTTTTACTGTATACAGTACTTTATTTTTTTTGCAAATTGACACCAATAAATTGTTAAAACAGACTTCTACACAAAAATGATCACGTGACCGTATATTCAAGAAATAAGGTCGAGTCAAAATAGTACGTTTTTTTTTCAAAAAATGCTTAATCACGTTTTGAAAATAGTGAAGATGTTCTTTAGGAGTTTTAAGACTTTTTTCCAATTAACACTAAGTCCAAAAACGATCACGTGACCTTCAAATTAAGAAATAAGGTTTTGGCTCAAGTACACAAATAGTACTCAAATAACGGGAAAATTTTCTCATATTTCATGAATTTTTTGATCAAATAACGTTTTTTTTTCATTTTTATCAGAATTCAATTTTGAATTTTATAATGACTAACAACTTTTGTTTAAACCAGAATCTAAGTAAATTGGCCCATGGAATATAAAAATGATATTGAAATTATCTCAAACGCGCCAGTGGTGGCTAAAGAGTCAAAAATTTGAGTCTTACGGGTGGATTTTGATAACGATAGAGCTCTTCGAAAAACTTTTTGTCAAATTGAATTTTTTTTGACCATATCTTAAGCACGACGAAAACCCCCGCCATCAGCAAAAAAAAATTATCGAAACTTTTCAATTTTGGAATCAATTTCAATTTCGAAAGAAAACCCCGATCTTTTTTGTCACGTTTCCGGACTCATGTGACATACAAACCCTTCAATTAATAATTCAACGTGATCTCCGTAAGTTTCTTCAGCTCAGATTTTGGAATTGTATTAAAATTCGTCTCCAGAGTCTCACAGGACCTGTTAGTTGATTCACCCTAGGGTCAAAATTTTGAATACTAAGAAATGTCAAATTTCATCAAAAACAACGTTTATTAGAACATCGACCCCAATGATCACGAAAATGACCTCAAAAAATTCGAAAAATGTTCACAGGTGGTGATAGAGAGCAAAAACAGTTAATTTTGAATTAAAAATCATGCTCTTACATGCTGAATTTGATCTAAACTACGAAAAAACTTTATCACAAAACCTTTTTTTCCTATAAATTATCCGAAGATGTTGCTAGAAAGCAAAATCACCGAATGATAAAATTTAGAGAAGGTGAAAAACCGAAAAACGTTCGGCAATTTAGAGGCAAGACTTAATCAAAATTAAATTTATTAAATATTGATTAAAAAGATTGAACGATTTCACATTGTTCAAATACAGAAATTTTGATCGAAAATGATACTCGGAGCCGCTAGAGAGCAAAGTTGGTTTGGAAGCAAGTAGATTTAGGAAACTGAATCGTTAACCCCTAGACTCATAGAGCCATAAAAGTGGCTTTCATTTTTTTGAAAAGACCGGAAAGGACAAAAGTAATCGAAATAAAAGTTCAAGGTTCAAATCGCCCATAGAGTTAGCAATTAATTTCTGAAAAATGATGGAAAATTTTTTTTTGGATGAGCCGTTCGAAATATATTTCACCCTACTTTTTTTGGATTTCTCTGAAATTTTTCTTTATCAGCTTTATCTNACAATTTATTTTTTAAACAACAAGGTCTTAAATACTCATCTTTTAGGAATTCGTCTTGAACATCTTTAAAAAAAATAAGAATGTTTCTACTAAATGTAGAACTTTTTTTATTTCTTTTTGTTTGAAAACAGAAAAATTGCTCATGAATGAGGAAGCGGGCGGAAATATAAGGCGCAGACATATTGTTTACCACTAATTTCATCATTTCAGAGGTGAGAATTATCGTTTCATAGACGAACCCGATAAGGTTTTTTGAATCGGAGACCAGGTCAAGGAACATAAGGTTTCACTTAATTTTATTTTAATAGCATTTCATTATTAAAATCGTATGGTTTCCTGTGGAAAACAGTCTGAGTTAACTTCACTTTTCCACAGCGGAAATGAAGTGATTAACGTTTTAATTGTCTTAATATAATTAATAAAAAAATTGAGTCTATCCTTTATCTCAATGATTTCACAACAATTAATCTCCTAACACTTAAACTTTTCCCATAATATGACTTCAAAGTCAAGCCAAAAAAGTGGCTCATGCCTCTGGAGGATATCAATAATCAAATGAGTCTAGGGGGGGGACGTCGTGAAACTTTTCATGCTGCACAAATTTCAGACTAAACATTTGTTAAGAAATGAGCTCCAAATCGGCCGAAGGTGGCCGATAAAAAAAAGTTTATATTTTAATTTAAATTTGTGAAAAAATGAGCTCACAATCGGCCGGAGGCCGATTAAAGGGAGTTTTATGCTTTCAATTTATATTTGTTAAAAATGCGCCACAAATCGGCCGAAAGCCGATTAAAGGGAGTTTTATGTTTTTAATTAAAATTTGTTAAAAATGCGCCCCGAATCGGCCGAAGGCCGATAACAGGGAGTTTTATGTTATAATTCAAATTTGTAAAAAAATTAGCCACAAATCGGCCGGAGGCCGATCACAGGGAGTTTTATATTTTAAATCAAATTTGTGAAAAAATTAGCCCAAAATCGGCCGGAGGCCAATCACAGGGAGTTTTATGTTTTAATTCAAATTTGTGAAAAAATTAGCCTCAAATCGGCCGAGGGAGTGGGTGTCGCAAATTTGAGCCTCTTCCAAGATCATTTCCCGCCAAACTAGCAAAGGTGATATTCCAAAAACATTTGTAACTAACAGAACCAACCTTCGCGGTAATTTAATACTTAACAGTAATCTGATACAATCNAAAATTATCGAAGTCAGTTACAGTAGGTGTACCCTTATCCGTACACCTCAGCTCGGCCAAATATCGTACGGATAAGGGTACAACGTACGGATAAGGGTACACGTCTACATAGCCTATGAAACATAGCCTATGTTACATAGGTCTACATAGGCAAATGGTTTTCTGTCCGGAAGGGTCAAAGTTTTAAACACTTAAAAATGAATTTTCCTATTTTGAGCTCGGCTAGCGTTGATAACCCGTGGCCCTCCTTTAGTTACAAATATCTGGTTAATCTCACTGACAAAATTCGTGTAAAATATCGAAAAAAGTTTTTTTTTGATAATAATTATTTAATAACTATCAATAAACATGTAGCAAGCTAACTTTTTTTTATCTCGTCAGCTGAAATCTAACTTTTAAGTACTCAACATTAGGTATTTTATCTTTATTACGTGGATCCTGAAATTTAAAACTAACATCAAATGAGCATTTTGTTATATTCCGATAAGGATCAATATAAGCTGTATATTCGTTACATCAAGAAGTTTTTATCTTGAAATTACGTCCAACTAACTTCAAACAGCAAAATTCAACTTTTATCTGTTTATGCGATTAAAACAATGTTTGGAATTTTTGATATATCAAGTTTATTTGCTTTTAAAGCTTGTTTCAAATGCAATTCAGGGTTGTGATTAGGTGATAGTATTCCGCATTGTTTGTATCATTCAAAAAGTCACGATTAGGGATCGGCAATATCTGTCCTGTCTTGTCCTTGTTCTGCCGTCCTGGCTTAGATTTTTAGGACCCTTAATCCATATCAACTTTATTTGCCGTTTCAAAAATTAATCACTTTTTTTTTTAATTTTCATATTTTATGGTAATCTTCAGTAAATAATAACTTTTGACCATAAATAAGACATTTTTACCCAACAAAGTTAGGGATAGATTCTTTATGGACCAGTTTAAAATACTGCAGAAAAATTTGAAAACTTACGCCGACCTTTGTAGAGCCGAAGCTTTCTTTATTAGAATGCATCGACCTTCATTA
The DNA here is from genome assembly GCA_004367855.1 of Oikopleura vanhoeffeni. Lineage (NCBI taxonomy): Eukaryota > Metazoa > Chordata > Appendicularia > Copelata > Oikopleuridae > Oikopleura > Oikopleura vanhoeffeni. The sequence continues at coordinate 65,885 of SCLH01000392.1, read as the reverse complement.
AATGATCAAAAAGATCATAAAACTTTTGCACTATTTTAAATTGTGGGCCAAAAAATTAACACTTTTCTTTGCCCACACAACTCTCTGAGAATTTCTAGATTTCAATCTTTGAAACTAACAATTCTTATATTTTCAAAAACCTGAAAGATGCTCACGCGAAACGTTGTTCAATAAACTATAAAAAAAATATTTGTACCCAACAACTCTTTAGGGGAGTGGTGGTTTAAAAACAACAAACAACCATAATAAAATAAAAATTTTGAAATTTTTGTGTTTTTTTCCATTTTTTCTAAGTATTTTTTCCAAAATTAAGTCAAAAAATAATGTTTGTTAGTCAATTTGATCACTAATACTTCAAAATATCGGAATTTCATAAGCCAATTATTCTTTAAGTGTTTTCTCTGCTTTCTCTTGATCCTACTGCTGTCGGTAAAATTGAAGCACATTGTTTTGGAAATTTATATTTTGGGTTTGAGATCGAAATTTGACAAGAACGCTCCTATGAAGTTACAGTTTATTTTGAGCTAGCCATTGGCAATGGCCCATTGCATAAATTTGACCAAAGTTGCAAATAGAACCCAGAAAAAGATAGATTTTCCCACGACAATGTCAAAAATCGGGGGTTTATTGAATATTCCAGAAAAAATATAGCACTTATCGACAAAAACACCCTATGAAGTTTTGCCTACTAATTTTACACTTTATGTTAAAATTAAGGTTTATTTCAAAAAAAACCTGAGAGGAGATAGCTTTTCGATTATGAAATGGTGTCCTCGTAAAAGTTAGTGATCTAGGAGTTTAAGGGGGTACTGGTCGCTGGAATTGATTTTTCTCGATAAAATATTAGTCAACCAGGGCTTCGTGGATATTATTGAGATAAACCAGTTTGTAGAACTAGCCTTTAGCTTGTGTGCAAAATGTGCCAAAACTTTTTTTTATGCATACACTTTCAGACATCAGACTATCTCCTCCTAGGTTTTAATTTGAAATAAATTCAAAATTTAACATAACTTGTATAATTAGTAGATCAAACTTCTGTGGAATTTTTTTGTATTTAGTGTTCTAATTTCTCCAGAATATGCAATAAACCACCGTTTTTGGACAGTTCTTGTCAAACCGATTTTATTGACGCATCTTGTACAAAAAATTGTAGAAAAACGTGTAGAAAATATGTGCGGTCCTCTAAAACCCCAAAATTTTTTTAAATTGGTTTAATAGTGAGAAAAATGACTTTTTAGTCTGGAGGTTCTCATGGGAGTTAAAATGCCGATAACAAAAAGCCAATTAACTGATTCGAAAGCGAAGGTTTGGAATTATTAAATTAGAGAAATCGTGGACGTATGATGTGTCTAAAAACCCTCCTAAGGTAGCCTGTTGCATATTTGCTTTTCAAATTTTCACGATACACTTAGTTCTCTTGATTTATGCGAAAATCCACTTTGCAATCTTTAGATAATTTCTGCCCAGGCAGCAACACCTTTATCCTCTAAAGTATAATTACTTTTGAAAGTAATGCGAAAAGGGTTCTAAAACAGGTATTAAAATTTACTTTTACTACCTGGGAGTATTTTAATAAACAAAGATTTGAAAAGTTTTAAAACCCGGATTATATATTCGAGGTTATTCGAAAATATATTAAGGATAAATAACATACTAACCAAGTCTACCAGTCACAAATTTGATAAACACACGATTTCCTCGACAGCCATTTGTGAAAAACGGTCCTGGGTGGTTGAGACTTTAATAAAATCTAAGATTTGGGAGAGTGAAGCTAAAATCTTGATAATAATTTCAGTGATATAAACAATGTTTTGACGATACCCACTGTATTATTTAAAATTGAATTACAAATTAAAATTATTCCAGCTGATTTTGCATGAAATCAAAAAAAAAGAAAAAAAATATTAAAATTAAATATTACCAATTCCATTAGCCTGCTGCTTTTTTAAGTAAAATACATGATAGTTGTTACGTTGTATCTACTGGTAATAAGTGTTGACAAGGGTATACAGTATGTGACAAGTGCTCGGGGTGATTGGCCAGCGATTAGCCAATTTTTTTAACTACACTAACTGTACTGTTTCATATTTTTTTGTTTGGTTTAATAATTTATTTAATGTTTTGTTGTAGTTTAAATAATATCCTTTTCTCAACGGAACTCCATCTCAAAAACGTTTACTATTTCTATAGCGCGTGTTCGAATCCCACTGATGTTGTCTAAGTGAGTGTCTTAGTGATTGCTTGAGTGATTACACATCGATAGAATTTAGCGGTCCAATTATCAAGACCTTTGCCTATAATCATACTCAAGAAAACCACTCAGACAACATAAGTTGGATTCGAACACGCGCTATAAAGATAGTAAACGTTTTTGAGATGGTGTTCCATTGGGAAAAGGATATAGAATAAAATACAGTTATATATGTTTGTGTTTAGGGACATTTTGTATTATGAGATGAATACAAATACAAAAAGTTCATGCTATCCCTTGGGTATCGTAAATTAAACTTACTCAAAAACTAACGATAACCATGATATGTTTACGCTGTAGATATGAAGGTTGNTTGACATTTTAAAATTTGAATTATTAAACCGTCACCAATTTGGGTATGTAATCTGCAAACAAATTGAATGTTAGAAACAAAATTCTCTAGTAAAATGACTCTTAAATGTTTGTGGACGATTTATTTCTCTCTTTTTTCTGTCGCCTACGCATTCTTATGTTATCCTTATTTCGGAACTTTGGACTTCTAGAACTGCTCTATTTAAACCGGAGGCCAATTTAAAATGCAATAATAGTCTTAGAAATTCGTGACGAGTCAAAAAAATTCCAGGGTCAACTTCAAACGTTTTTAAGACTTTTTTCACATTACACCAATGTCCGAATGAAATCCCGTGACGAAATAATCCAAAAATAAGGTTTTGAATATGTCATTTTCGGCGTAATTTGATCACTATTTGTTTACTTGAACTAAAACCTTATTTCCTTATTTGAAGGTCTCGTGATCGTTTTTGGACTTGGTGTAACGAGAAAAAAGTCTTAAAAACTTCTAAGGAATCACTTCACTCTTTTCAAAAATTGATTTAAGCAATTTTTGAAAAAAACAGTACTATTTTTATCAACCTTATTCCTTAAAAATACGGTCACGTGATCATTTTAGGGCTATGGTGTAATGGGAAAAAAGTCTTAGAATTTTTTTTTGATCTCGTTCAAAGGCTTTTTTTGATGATTTAAATTTTTTTTGCAAAAAATAAGTACTGTAATACAGTAAAAACTTTCAAAAAAAACGCACAAACGTCAATTATCCAAATAGTCGATCTATCACTTTGAAAATTTTTATTTTTACATGATTAAGGGTCCTAAATTGCGATTAAAGGCCATTGCACCACGGATGGTGCAAAAGACACTACGGGAGTTATCTCCAAAATCTTTACATCTGGTTTTTGAAATTCAAATTAAGAAATCGGGAATTCCCGATGTATCGATTACGGAATTGTAAACTAAAATCAAATTCGAAGCTGAAACGGACTTTCACATGCCATGAAAACAAATTACTGATTAGTTCAAATTTTGATGAATAAGAGTCTTGCAGGCACTGGCTTTTATTTCAAAATTGTTGTTTGATTGCCTAATAGCCAGCGTTGACGTTTAACACAGTCAAAGACCAAAAAAATATAATTGAAATCCGTGAAAAGCAGCTTGAATTCACAAAAAAATTTATGAACAGAAGAAAGAGTTGGGGGAGTTGACGAAAAGTCAATAAAAATACCACATTGTGGAAAATAGAGCAGTATATTTTACAGGTGATTGCTTTTAAGATGGTGAAAGTGGTTGCTTTTCAGCGGTCGAAAGAAACTAGCTCGATTTTTAGATCTTCCATGTACACCGGCCGATTTTCACCAACCGGCCTTCTATGGTTAATCATTCGTATGCAAAGTGATAGTTGTGCTCCACCGCCAGCACTCCTCGGAAGTGAGGATTGAAGAAAAGATCGTTTCGCTGAGGGTTTGTTGAAAAGGATCGTAAAATTCCCAGCATGCGAGGACTGGCCAGGGTCAGGGTAAACGACAATATTTTTATTGCTCTGTTATTATCGAAGCGGTAGCCTCTT
>SCLH01000392.1:36875-61698 GCA_004367855.1 Oikopleura vanhoeffeni | reverse complement strand
TTTATTTTGAAATAAACCTACATTTTAGCATAACTTGTATAATGAGTATTTAAAACTTCTTTTGAGCGTTTTTGTCGATAAGTGCTATATTTTTTCAAGAATTTGCAATAGACCACCGTTTTTTGGACCTTGTTCATCGTAAAATCTATCTCCTTCTATGTTAAATTTCAAAATTCACTCAAATTTTACCAGAATCTAGTTCGAAACAAATGAAAAATCTTCTGAAGCTTTTTTTTCAAATTTCGATCCAAAACTCAAAATATGAATTTTTGAAGGTCACGTGAAAATTTTTTCGAAAAATGTGCTTCGATTTTTCCGAAAGTAGGCGCAAAAGAAAGCCACGGAAACACTGATCAGAAAGTTGGCTCACGTCAAGCCGATATTTTGACGTTTCAGTTGTTAAATTAAACCAAACGTAATTTTTTTGTTCATTTTGAAATAAATACTTAGAAAAAAATCGAAAAACGCGAAAATTTTTTTTTGATGATTTGATCGGTAGTACACTTTGTTATCACCCCGGGTCATTTTGGAGCATTTATTAGGCTCCTAAGGCCCCATAATACCAGCGACCAGTACCCCCTTAAGGGGATTGTGNTAAATCTCTAGTCACAACGATAATAATGAGTAATTTGGGCTTGCAGGTTAGCCTGGAGAGCAGTTATAACATGCCGTAGAATTTGCACTTCAACGCCACCTGGTGAGCAAACCAGTGATCGAAAAAGTCTAAGACCAAGCTCATTCTTATTTTTTTGGCCGAATTAGTGGGGAGAAAATTTTTAAGGAAAATCTATTTGCGTACATAACCTAACCGTTAAAGAAGAACAAAAAATTATTCAATCCTCTGATTAATTAAATTATCTTTTTTTTCGCCTTCCGCTTTTTTCGCTTTGGATACCCCTCGAAAAGGTGTTAACTTTTTAGCGCCCACCTTGAGGTCTTGACTCCATCGGGCAAAGTTGAAGAAGCCAAAAATTTGTGGGAAAAGAAGAATTTTGTCAAGTCAACTATTGATATAAACTATAAAAAAGGCAAGGCTCCGCCTCGCCTTTTTTATATTATTATATGTTTGTGTTTCAAAACTATAAATTTTCATTTACTGGAGTCTCGCTGACCGCAAAAAGGAAAGTACAAAGGGACATTTTGTATTATGAGATGAATACAAATACAAAAAGTTCATGCTATCCCTTGGGTATCGTAAATTAAACTTACTCAAAAACTAACGATAACCATGATATGTTTACGCTGTAGATATGAAGGTTGACATCATAATAAAACTTTCATAATTATTTGAAAAATATAGTTGAACCAGAAAAATTTAATATTGCGTAATGAAATTTGCATTATATCTATTACGGCACTTGCTGGGGCTTTTATGCCGCTTTTTTAGCTAAAATTTCAATATGATTTGGCTGTTGAAAACGACTCATTCGATTAAATTCTTAGACAGCTCAAACTGAGCACAAATCTAGTAAATATTAAAATTAACTAAAACTGGTCCGAATCGGACCATATTTTGATTGTTTTCTGAGATAACTGAAATTGTTTAATTATAAGTTTTTGTTAAAAAAACTAAGAACTTAATCGGATGAGTCATTTTCGAAAGCCAAATAAAATAAAAATGTTGGTAAAAAGTGGCATGAAAGCCCAAGCAAGTACCGTAATAGATATGAACTTTTTATTTCATCCGAAATCAACAACAGTCTTCGCTTCCTGGTACAATTACGGACCTGAGAAAAAGTAATTTGTACCAGTTAAATAAAGTCTCTCTACTCTTGCTCAGAAATTCACATTGGAGATTAATTGGCTGTCAAGAAAATCGTGTTGTTATGATTTAGAAGATGCAATGTAATTTGTGCATTTGAGTATGCTTGAGCCACTTATTCGGCTCACAAGGGTTAATTACGAAAGTTCAAGTTTTGTACATAAATGTACATTTTGACTTTGTAGATTATGTTCAACTAAATTCATAATCGAGTATTCGTTACGAATAATTCGTATAAACAAACTCAATTTGGTGACTGATGTTGGTTTTCCAATTCTGACCCAGTTACTATAAATTTCCGGTTCAATTTCCTAATCCGCCTAAAGCATAAAGTGGACCAAAAAAATTATTTTACATATTTTATCCGAATTCACAGTTAATCTCTTCTTGGCATACAAAAAAAGTTCTGCAAAAGCACCACAGCGGGTCTATATCCCCTTGAGAATGAACAACCGAGTATAAAAGAGCAAAACATTGTCTAGTACTCTGTGAGGAACAGGATAGAACATAACTTATGTTACATAAGCCACCGCCCACGCATAGTGAATTGCCTATACTTTCATTCACTGATTACTAGACAATGTTTTGTTCTTTTTACCTCGGTTGGTCATACTTATAGGGATATTGGAATAGAACCTTGAAAAAAATGTTGACTGAGAGCAAAGTTACCAAGCTCTAAGCCTAGGATGTTACATCCTGGATGTACAAAATTTTAAGATTCAACATTCTGCGTTAATTCTATGCTGATTATGAAATCGAAATTATCTTCAAATTTTATTCTCAAATGATTAAAAATCGAAACGTTGATACATTGTGTCAGATACAAGTTGTATCATACAACCCATATGAATTTGATTCAATCCAATTTTCATCACTTCAAAGTATTTTCTTAATCGTATAAGTGGGGAGGTTATTACTATAATTATGTACTGTCATTCATCTGTTTTAATGGGTCATAGAGACCAAAAAAACGTTCATAGCATAGTGACATACCAGTTCTTATTACTATAATTAGGGGATATGCTCAATTTTCAAAGCTGGTTAGAGAGGATTAGATCTAAAACTTTCGGTATGAAACGTCAATTCAAGATTTCGAAATTCGCCTATGAGAAAAAAATTTCGGTCCAAAAACAAAACTTCATATTTTGTGAGCGGCACGCAAAGGGTGTCTGTAATCGAGTAAAATTTCAAGATCGAACATTTTCAAAAACTACATTTCACGGAAAATTAAACGCTGATGACCAAAATGCACTTTATTTTTGAAAATATGTTTAAAGAAGCTTCAAATTAAAACCAATCAGAATCCTGGAAATTGACAATCTCCATAATTACATTTTTGCGTTTTCCGAAAATATATCCCCTGTTCACACTAATGATAATTTAGGTAGGTGGTTATATTTCTCTTGACAAGAATTATTCTTTGAAAACAAACTTTTATAACGTTTAATTTAGAGGACAACAAAAATATTACCAGTTTAGTGTCGAAATTCTTATGTTTTTCAAATATTTAAAACGTGTATAGTCAAGGTCGTGCATGAATAAGAAATAATTTCAAGACGCAGCAAGCGGCCTTGTGCATGCAGCATGCTGAATGGTCAGCGTGTCCATCATTAAATCGACAAATTAAAATACTTGGCGGATGATGATTTATAATAAAACTTCTTGAGGGCAAATAACAGACGAATCAGAAAAAAAATTCTAAAATTTTATCAAAATATAGCGATTTTTCATATTTTCAGTATTTAATTATTTTAAAAAGGATGAAAAACTTGGTATGTGCACTTGATACTTATGTTCAAAATTTCATGTTTTCAAATTTTGAAAAATACTTAAAAACTTTCCACAAATTTTCGAATCGAATTTTAATTGCTTTAGTATAGATAAATATTAATTTTTGGAAAGTGGGTTAGTTTGATAAGAAGATTGTATAAATAGAAATGTAAAAGAGACCACGACTAACTCGCGCGACTCATTGTCTATCGATTTTGTCTTTCATATCGATAACGGGGCCCTCTGGTCGTTTTTTGCCACTTTTCCAGCCAAAATTTGTATATGATTCGGTTTTTGAAAACGACTTATCTGATTAAGTTTTTCGATAGCTCAAACTGAGCACAAATATCTAGTGAATGATAAATAATAATTTGAGATTACTTACAATTTTTAAATATCAGTTTTTGTTTAAAAATTGGAAACAATGACCTGATTCCGACCATTATTTTAAATTAATTTTTTCTTTAAACATTTGTGCTCATATTGACCTATCTAAGAACTCAATCGGATGAGTCGTTTTCAAAAGATGAATTGTATAAAAAATTTGGCTGTAAAAGTGGCAAAAAACGACCAGAGGACCCCGTAATTGACCTCGGACCCTGTGTTGTGTATAAGGCCAAAACGTTTTATTTATAGAAAATAATTTTTTCTATAAAATAGCTGGTTTTAGGCCAGGGGTTTTTTAGTGAAAAAAACATTTTTTGTCAAAAATGTTTTTGTGCAATTACATTTCTATTTTTATCTAAGAGGGTCGTGGGTGCTAACTGTTTGAAATATGCAAGCAATTCAATGTGACTCTTATTTATTACACGTCATTACAACGTCATTTCAGAGGGGAAAATCCAAGCTACTTGTTAACGGGTCACAAGCAAAATCGCGAATAAGTAAAATGTAGAATTGTACATTTCGGTTTTTGGTCATTTTCATCAACATACGTAGAATTTGTAAAGTGTAAAATGAAGAAAAAGGGCAATCTGAATTAGAAGATTAGGGAAGTTGCAATATTCATTTTTTTTTAATTTAAATACCACATCAACTATTTCGCCATTTAGCGTCTAAGTTTCCCAATTTTGATTTTACGCCATTTTGGTTGCGACCCTTAAGTTAAGGGACTTAACGCGTCATAAAATTCTACACAAATGCAGCATTTGAAATGCTTATACAATAGGTATGTGAGGTTTGCGAAGTTGTGTTTTTACAATAAGCGTCACTCATTGGCCGAGTATACCAAACATAATAGCTACACCCACGCCCAAAAATGTCATGAATTCAACATAGCCCCTATTTGTATTGTATCAAATATAATATATCTGAAAATCTAACCATTAGTAGTTAATCTAATTTAATTTTTATTTTTGCCCAAAATCGAATGATGAACACGCTATGAGATTTTTCTCATAATTTTTAAATTTTGGTCCTTATTTCATTAATTACGTCGCCGATTTATAGTTAAACATATCATTTATAAATTTATTACCACACAAACCACAAAATGGCTGTAATCTTTAGTGAATATACCTCCGATGTTCTGGTCGGGGATTTCCAATTAGAATCGTCACAATAGTTCATTTTTTATCGTACAACGTTCATAATAAATGCTTATCTCGTTGATAAGAGTCTTTAAGATTTATGATAAGACCCTTACATAATTCTGCTTGATTTATCAACATTATTGGACCAATTAGGAGCTAACTATCTTTGTATTGCATGGTTNTTACGTCACATATCATACGCGAGTTAAATATAGATGTTTTGTTTAATTTAAGTAACATTTAGCAAAGTTTTGTTCAATCACAATACTTTTTTTTATAAATTTTGCCAACATATCCAACGCACACAATTAATATTGTTCGCTTCTTGGGTCCGCAATCCAAAGTTTATTTTTTTCGGTCAATATATTATTTTATTTTTTGGTTAGACCAGAATCAATTTTTTTATTTTCTCATATATTATTATAGGAAAAAAAAGTACATTTTGTGTTGATTTTTCGATTTTATTGCGCCGATCACACCAAACACACATATTATAATTTTATTGTCTTATATCGTCGTGTATCTTTTCTGGATATTATTTTTTGTTATAGAAATAACAAACTACCCCAGTTAATTATTTAACATACCGGCGATAAAAAATTGCTGTGGAAAAATAATTTTCTTAAAGTACATTAAAATTAGTTTTTTGGTGTGTTTATTTAACAAGTTATTAGTTTTGTTCAAAATGAGAGACCAACACAAAATAATCTTCGTGGTCTTCGAGGTAAGAGAGAGGATATCGGGGGTTAATTACCCCAAATTTTCCAACTCATACATATATGTTTCTATTGAAAGGCGGTCTATATTTATTTTACTTTTCAACTCAAGCGAACTTCCCTTGAATAGAAAAAAATTAGGGTCCCCGGCCAAAGCAAAAAGTTAAATGTATAAACTTTTCCGGCTATCGTTATGCGAAATCTCGAAATAGAAATTAATACACTTACCTTTAAGAATTTTAATTTAATTAATGCGTGGTATTTTTTATAAAATTCTCTTGGGCAATTCCTGAAAAAAAAAAATTTGGGATAATGTGACGGAATAAAGCTGTTACTATGAGTTTTTTTTTTTTGGTATCCGTTCTTCGCATTTCAAACCACCCGGTTTGGGGCTTTGGTTACAAAAAATCCCACCATTGAGAAAAAGATATATGGTTTATTCGGGAGGAAAAAATTGGTTTTATCCCTTTCCTTCTTTTCGCACGTTCATAGAGGGGGATTTAATTTTTTTTTGCATCTACTTGTTTTTTTTAAATTGTGGATGAGTGTATAATTGGTTTCAAAGCAATTTGAAAATATTTAAAAATTTTGATTGTCATCGGAGCTTCTTTTCTTTAAGAAACTCAAAAAAAAGAAGGAATGACAAAACGCCCACAGAAATAATTTTCTTTAATGTTTGGTTTGTGAGATAATCAGTATTATGGTTCCTTTGTTCTTGTATTTCAAAGGAAGTTTGGAAGAATAATAAAGGGGTTGTATTCCTTATGGATATTTATTAATTTTTCTCATCCAATACACAGGAAAAAATAATTTTTATAATTGGGGTTCGCAAATTGGGTTTCAATCTTCTGCTTATTGAAAAAAAATTTTTGCAGGAATCACATTTAGCCATTAAAGGTTAAAAATTCCAGGTAATTCTATTTTTTGGTTTGAATTCTTCAAAAAAATTAAAAACAAGTTATTTTATTGTAATAAAATAGAGACGGAAAAACACATTATTGGGATGTGGTGACGTTTCGGGTGGATGGATCAATTGATTGCTAACCTGAAGAGTGGTCCAATTAAAAAAGTTAGGTTTTTTTTCTTCTGGGTTTTACATATCCGGGAATACCGGGCCGAATTTGGTGTTAAAGGAGACGAAAAAAGGGCCCTGAGTGGTTCGTTTACAGGGGAAATGGTTGGCCAAGAAAAAAATTAAGAAAAAGTGGTTCTTTCTTTCACATCAATTACTGTTACTTTGAAATGTTAATACACCTAGTCGGAGTGAGAAAAAATACAGAATTATATGCTACTGTTTGGTTTTTTTCATTTTTTTTTGTTTTTTCTTTGTGCCTTTAAATTTAATCCGGTTTTTAGCCTTTTGAAAACAAAGATTAAATTCCGTGGTGTAAAAAGCTCCAAATTTTTAAAATCCCATTTTTTTTTTTTATCCTTAAATTTTTTAAAGAAAAGCCGAACGAGAAAAAAAATTTTTTGATGTAATTTCTCACGAGGGAAAAGAACGTTTTATGCTGTTTTGGATTTATTTATCTGTTGTTAGAGATTTCCCTGACAAATTTCGGCTTTTTTCCCTACAAATTTACAATAAGGCCCCCTCTCCCCCCATATTGAAAAAAATTTTTTGATAACCGCATTTTTTTTCTAATTTTATTATGGTTTCTTCTTTTGTTAATTGGGAGTCCTAATTTAAAAAGTTCTTTTTTTGTTTTTTCCCCCGGTTTAAGATATCTGTTTTTGGGGAGGGGCTTTATTTTTTTTTTTTTTTTATTTTATTTTTTGAAAATCCTTGGGTATTTCAATTTAAAAATAAATTAATTAGCCACTATAATTTCTAAAATTGTTATTAATTTTTTCAATGGGTCCAATTGGGTCCATATTCTAACATTTAATTTTCCCTTTGGACCAGCCCCGTTGTTGTTCATGGATTTTTTGGAAGAAAAATGCAACATTAACAATAAAGAAAAATTATAGAGGTTACACTATATTTAGACAAATTATTTGCTTCTTTTAATGCGAAGACAACCTATTTTTTATTTAAAAGAAATTAAATATTGTTCATTGTAAAATAAATTATGTTTTCCCTTGGCACATTTGGAGAGGAAAATTTCAGAGCCCAAAAAAAAAAATTAAATTTTTTTTTTAATAAAAAGAGCGATATTTATTCTTATTATATCTTATATGGGTGAAAAAAAAAATCCCTTTCCTAAAAATATAAGGAAAAAAGAGAAAGAAAAAAAACCAAAAATCCCGATTTTGATGTGAAATTAATTTATATTTTTTTTATTTTTAACTTGGAGGTAAATCACTTAAAAAGTAGGTTTTAATTTTTGGGTATTTTCCCCCGGTTATTTTCAACCGACATTTTGAACAACAAAACTAGTGAGGGTCCCCCCCCCCAACAAGAAGGATCGGTTTTTGGGAAAAATTCATTTTATACAACGGTTGGTTTTTTTATCATTTTTTTACTGAAAAGAAAAATAAAGATAGGCAATCTGTCTTAATAAACTGAAAAATAAATATGTCTATTAATATTTTCATGAACACTTTGCCACTCTTTTGTTGACAATATTCTATTGTATAAGAGAAAAAATTAAACAAACACCATAAATTTCTATCGGGTCACACTACTGAATGTGTTTTAAAAAAATGTTGATAAACTGTTGACTCAACGTAAATGTACATCCTATCTCATTTTTTTAAAGTATTTGAAATGATTTAATATTTGTGGAAGTTATAAATTTGAGAATTAAAGTAATAGGGCAACTGGGAAAGTTGGGAAAAGCACGTAGTGAATTAAATCGGTTATCGGCTACTTGGTTATATTCAGTTTGTTAAATTCATAGAATCGGAATTGAGGAGCCGGCTTAGCGGGGGGTAGAACTCGTCACTTGTTAATTTACCATAATTTTTTGATGAATAAATGGTCCTGAAAAATGACGCTGCTTTAAACACAGATGATTTTTCTAAACTTGCACCATTTAAAATAACAGATTGGCATGTGAATGAGTGTCCATCATGATTCATTACTTTTTACACATTAAGATGTGCCACTTTCACAATAATTACACAAATTGGTGCCAGACGCAGTTTCCCAAATTTAAGTGATCAGTTGCTACAATCCGATGCATCAACTCTGAAATCAAAATAAAAAAATAAAGAATAATTTAATATGTGCCCCGCGAAGGCCCCGTAGGGATATTTTCGTTCAAAAATGAGACTACATTAAAAAAATTATTATTTTTCAAATTGAAGAGTTCATCGGAGGCGTGGTTTAATTTTGATGGCTTTCTTGCAATTTAAAAAAAACTTGGTCCTTATCAAAATAATTTAATTGATCTGTATAAAAATACCGCATAACATTGACTTGCCAAATCAAAATTACGAGAATAAAAAAAAAACTTAAAGGGAGTCAAATCTTGCAGTTTAGCAAAGTTATTACAATCATAATCATAATTTTTTCGAAATAATATTGCAGAATGAAATACTAAAATACATCCAGGTTAAATGTAATTTACCCTTGGACATCAAAACTAATGATTGACTATCGTTTGATATTGCAATACGAGGTTTTGATTGCTACAATAGAATTCTATTGGTGGCAAACTAGGTTTATCAACTTAGCTTATATACTTAGGTTTTACAGGTTTTCATCATTAAAATACAATTGTTCAGATGGTCAACATTAGAAAATCTTCACAGAAGCGTTTTGTTCTGATATTCTTTCTTTTCGGTTCACCTACGTGAAAATAAAATGATTAAAATTGATGAAACGATCAATGAATTTAAAATGATTTTAATGCCTTCTCGAATGTCAACGCCTCGAAGTACTAAATCCTAACTATTCGAATGATACAAATCAACGCAAATAAGGCACCCAACAAAACCGTTGAATAAGAAAACATCCGATTTCAAATGGTCAGATTATGGAAATATCGAACCAATCAATCTCAGATTTCGCATTTTTCAAATAGTTAAGAATTTGTTACTCGAGGGCGGTTGATCCATTAGATATGATTTTTGTAGAAACCCGTAAGTAATCCTAGAAAGTTAGCCCAAAGAAACAGACTCTTCAAATAAGCAAGAATAGAGCAATAACAATTTTTTTGTTCCGGGGACCTCGTAATTAAAAAATTAAGTGCTTAACTCACCTCGTATACTCGTTTTTTGGTTATTTTTCCAGTTAATCAGTGTTTTCGTAAATCATGCCAATACAAAGAAGTTAGGTCTCCTAATTGCCAGATAAATGTGATAATTAAGCAGAATATGTAGTCTTATCAAAATCTAAAAACTCTTAATCAAACCGAGAATATAGCATTTAAGACGTTGGATACATTAGGCGAGTAAAAGAATGAACTACTGTTGGACGATTTGCTATGGAGAAGTCCCGACCAGAGAGCATCGGAGTATATTCACTAAGATTTTTTAACAAAAGCCATTTTGTGTGGTTGTGTGGTAAATAATTTTATAAATGATCCCATGTTTAACCTCCCGTAGTGCCGACAATGCTCTGGACCCGTATGTCTTTGGGCGCCACGATGGACGCAGCGCTTGAATGAGCATTATAAACGAACATTCATATCAACAAATAGCTTTTTGCATTGATAATCCATTAATTCAAAGAATCTCTACAGTCCTGAATAAAAACATTTGTTAAAAAAGGTTTATAAAAAGTTATCAAAGTGTGAATAAGAAAATTAAAAAACTCTCGTCATTTCTGCGAATGTCTCAAGAAGCAAAGTGCATGAAATAACACGAATTAGGGTTAATTGTGACATTTTCAATGATTTCAAAGTATTAACCGCGCACCAATTGGGTATGTGCATCTGCAAAAAATGGAAAGTCTTCATCCCATTCTCATGTAACAATATGATTCTTAAAAAAAAACCTATGGGGATATCTCGTCGCCGGAAGAATGAATTTATCCAATCTATCTCTTTCTTTCGCCTACGCATTATGAGGTTGACAGTTTTCGGGAATTTGGACTCCTAAAATGCTCTACTTTAAGCGGAGGCCAATTAAGTGCAGTTAAAAGTCGTCTAGAAATTCCTGAACGATTCTTTGAAGGGCGGTCTTTGCCACGTGGATTTGAGTAAGTTTTGAAAAGAATAGCATTTACAGTAATTTGAAAAAGTTACTCAAAATACGTCAAAAAATTCCATGGGTCAACTTCAAGGGGTGTTTTAAGGGCATTTTCCTCATTACATCAGTAGTCCGAATAAAATCACGTACGAAATAATTACAAGAAATAAGGTTTGAAATGTCATGAGATAAATCCTTAGTTCTCGAAAATAAGAATCACGTGACGTGTTTGGAAGAAGGAGAAGAAATATAATTAGGTCAAGAACTCTTGAATAGGTGTAATATGGCCCCAAAAATTTCCGCGTATTTGGATCACATTTGTTTACTATCACAACGTGCTTATTCCCTAATTCTGTAAAGGTCACGGTGATCATTTAGGTCTTTGTGTAATGAGAAAAAGTCTTAAAACTTCTAAAGAACCCACTTCACTTCTTTCAAATTGATTAGAATAATTTGTTGAAAAAAAACAGTATATGTTGTCGAACCTCTTCCTTGAATAACGGTCATCGTGACTACTTTGGGGGCTTAGGTGTAATGGTTATTAAAAAATGATCTTCTCTTTGTAGAGATTTTTTGGTCCCGCTCAAGGCTTTCTGATGATGTTGAATTTTTTTCGCAAAAAATAAGTAACTGTATACAGTAGGAAATTGAGCGAAAAAAAAAACGCACAAACGTCATTATTCCAAGCAGTCGATCGATCATTTGTAAATTTGCATTCATACAATGTTAAGGGTCCTAAATTGCGATTAAAGGTCATTGCGCCATCGATGGCTGCAAAGACACTACGAGTAAATTTATTACCACACAAACCACAAAATGGCTGTAATCTTTAGTGAATATACCTCCGATGTTCTGGTCGGGGATTTCCAATTAGAATCGTCACAATAGTTCATTTTTTATCGTACAACGTTCATAATAAATGCTTATCTCGTTGATAAGAGTCTTTAAGATTTATGATAAGACCCTTACATAATTCTGCTTGATTTATCAACATTATTGGACCAATTAGGAGCTAACTATCTTTGTATTGCATGGTTTACGAAAAACACTGATTACTGAAAAAATACCAAAAAACAGTATCACAAGGTGAGTTTAGCACTTGATTTTTTTTGAAGCGAAGGTCCCGAACAAAAAATTGTTAATTTGTCTAATTCTGATTTTGAAAGAGTCTGTTTTTGGCTAAACTTCCTAGATTACCTAGGGTTTTACTACAAAAAAATCTATATCTCTACACGAAAAAGTTATTTTAAAATCATTTTCAATCAATTTTAAATCATTTTTTATTTTCACGTAGGTAAACCGAAAAAATATGAAAATATCAGACAAAACGCTTCTGTGACAATTTTATAATGTTAACCATTCTTAACAAATTGTATTTTAATGATGAAAACCTGTAAAAACCTAAGTATACAGTATACGCTAAAATTTAAAGGCTATAAAATTGAAAACAAATTTTCAAAAATTAGGCGGATAAACGTTTCCCCGCTCTCACTAGTCACGGCGTGACTGTCACGCTTATACACAGTAGTATTGATGTGCAATAATTTTAACTGAGTTTGCAAGAATCCGAGAATTTGAATTCTGCTTAAAAAATACCCTTGTCATGTAAGAATGAAAAGAAATTTCTTCTTAAACCTTTTTGTCATTTCCAGNATTTTGTTAAACACTACACATTATTTTTAAGAAAAATCGTATTCTTATTGGCAATTAAATTCTGTTGCGTGTGTATACTTTTTATTCCTGATCTTAGAACACTTCGGATCAGAAATCTACAACTTTGCTGTTTTACAAATTTTCAACATTTTTATTTATTCTAGTATTCAAATCTAACTTATAATAAATAATTAGTTTGATATTCTTTGCTTTAGATGGCTTGAGGCGTTGTGAGGCCACAAATTTTAATAATTAAATTGAAGAAAACCCTAAAAGTCGGCCTGTCGCCGATTCGGCCGCTAATTTTCTCGAGAATAAATATCAAAATCACTGATTAATCGCACTTCGCTGGATTCGGCTCATTTTACGTGTACAAAAATAAAAAAAACTATTAAATAAAGTGGGTGTAAGCTTATTTAGAAGCAGTTCTTTCGGCTAAAAAAAAACCTCCTTTTGTTTCGGTTGATTATGGGGTACTTTTCTTGAAAAAATTGATCAAAGTATTAAAATCGTGGCCGTTACTATCGGTCTTGAGCCGAATGGAGCTCGGTTTAATGAAGAATACTATGCCGTAATCGCCTTCGCCAATTAAGGCTTGTTTCTTAAAATAAATAAAAAACACTTTTTTAAAGATTTGATAAAGTGGAAGGTTACAATTGGTTTTAATTAATAAATGTATTGAATTCGTTGACAAAGACAACAGTTAATGCATTTGATTCCCATTTTTATACAAAACAGCAATAAAAAGCAGTTCCCTAGGGCAAATTTAATCATCACCTACGCGATAAGTTAAAAAAACAGAATCGTCGATATCGAGAACTATAGATAGTAGTAGATGTACAGTTATGTATAAAGGTATCAATCAATGTTGAATTCATTATTGATATTGCAGCTTTCTCATCTAATAAATATATTTTCATGAATAAGGCCATTTTCATAGTGAAGTCAAAAATCGAACCGCTTTATCAAAGTTTTCAGAATAGGCTTTTTAAAGAGCACTATTGCCAAGAATATACCAGACACATTTTTTCAATTAGGATTTTCAGTTTTCGAAAATGAGAAATGTAAAATTTCGAATACCATATTTCGAAAAAAGATGGTCTTTTTGGGAGGTTTTCACAAATCTTCGAGAAACCTGTCAAAAATCAGTTGACCTGAGCCTATTTATCAAATGAAAAACGCTGCTGGAGTCATTGGATTACTCAAGTGAAAAGCTGGATGGAGCATGGATGACACGGATTTTCAATTCTGAGCTCAGTTGGAAAACGTAGTTCTTTCGAGCAACATTCTTCGGGATTACCACTTTTGCGCAATATTTTGCTTGGAGCATCTTGTCTATCGCTTACCTTTGTTCGGTTTCTACAATCATAAAATTGTAAAAATTTTCAAAAAAAATAAACAAAAACTTCCCATTTTTTAGTTAAAGAACTGACCCGAATATTTTACCTTTGAAGTATTTTGTACGAATATCGCGATTATTTGTGAGCAAAAAACAGGTTAGATTCAAACGTTGAAAATTATTTTCTTGCTTTTAGTCTATGTATGAGTTTGGGCATTTACGTAGTAAAAATGAGTCAACTAATTTTCTTGCTGAATTATTTTTCAAAATCAATTTTTTTTAAAGGTTTATGCCAAGAGTACTTTTTGGACTGTATTATGAAAGTTAAGAATATAGTAATTTGGGTATAAAAATTTTTATACAAAATTATTAAAAATAGAAAAAATGTCCAATGCTTTATTTTGAGAGCCTTCTCTCAATTTTTTTCTTGATAACTTAACTTTGTACTGTTCATCTTTCATTTGATACAGTTTTTCGGTATTGTGGACAACAAATTCCAAAAACCTAATGATGCGGGCCTTTTTTGTGAACTCTACAAGGTCAACCAGACTAAACCGAATTACCAACAATCTTGTAATTAATTTTTAATTTCAATTAAACTTATTCTTTTAAATCTTGAGAACATAATATTTTTAACTAAAAACAACCACCATCGTTGTTTTGGTAACCCATTTTATAGAACAAAGTCCTAAAAATTTTCAGATCCAATGATAAAGTTCAAACTCCGTTGTTAATTTCTGTTATATGGTCGCCCTATTTCATTTAATGTTTTTTCGTATTTACGAAATAATGGATTAAGACTAATCGTTCCGTTTACAAAGGGCCGACACTCCGGTAAGCCGGCTTAGGAGAGTCTCTACGGCTGTGTTTTCTGTGATTATTCACGAGCAGTACATTTCACTTATCTTTAAAACTCTTAATGTCAAAATTAAGTGTGTAAGTTAAAAATACTTATTCAAATGTAAGAATTTTGAGAACTCTGAACTTTAGACAATTAATAAGACGGTACGGGGTAGTAGTAGACAAAAATGCTCACCAAAATATTAAAAAATTCATATTTGGTCAGTATGACCTTTTAGGAATCGGAACCTCCATCTCAAAAAACGTTACTACTCTATAGCGGTGTTCGAATCCACTAATTTGTCTTGGTGATGTAATATTAAAATTGATTTAGGCAAGGTCCTTGTAAAACCGCTAAATTTTATCGGTGTGGGAATCACTCAAACAATCACTAGACACATCAGTGGGATTCGAGACACGCCGGCTTGTAGAGGATAGTAAGCGTTTTTTGAGATGGCGAGTTCCGTTCCGAGAAAGGGCATATCCCTTTAACACCTTTAACCCTGGGATATCCCTTTAACACCTTTTGCTTATCTGATAGATGTGGGTTTGAGGAAGCCATCTAACACTCCTAAGGACCCCTCCTAGTCCACTCATGAGCCGCTTTTTCAGCCCACATCTCTAGCAGATTAGCAAAAGGTAGCAAAAGTTTAAAGGATGATCTGAAATTTTTGTCGAAAATACTTTATTGTCCTAAAAATTTAGTTTTGCGGTTTTAAAGTGGTACCAAATTCACTTGAAAAATTTTCTTCAAAATGTTAGACCAGAGACTATTCGGTACCAAAAAATCAAATGTTCGCAGTTCGTCAGGCGTCAAGATCGGCATTTAGGAGACTCCAAAAACCGATAATATAAAAATCCATTTTTTCTGCACTTAAACTACAAACCAATCATTAAAATTATTTGCACAAAACATAAACTATGAGAAAGCTTTAAATCTGGCTTAGCCACTTTTTCAAGCTGATTTGGTTTAAAACTTTATTATCTAAAGTATTATGAAAATTCGGCTATAATCAAGCTCTGTCATAAACCAAAATGAGCGTCTGGGAGAGTAGGTGTATAACCAAAACTGTCTAGTTAACCAAATTAATTCTGCTTGCAAACTTAAAAAAACGCTTTTCAATGTTTTTTTTATGATAAATTAACATATACATTTTTATTTGGGCATAAACCTTTTCTTTTAGTCACAAAGAATACTGTTTAAGGGGCTGGTATGCCGGTGTGGGCGGGGGGGAACGACCGAACATCCGGATAAACCCTCCCAAAACTAGTGTTCTGTTTCAAATAAGCTATTTTTTCGTTTTTAAGTGTTTTTATGAAAAAAAAATGTTTGGAAACGGCTCATTTCAGTACTCTTTAGCCAAGTATTACCATTCGTATTTGACTCCAGTAAAGGTCGTTTATTAAGTATTTTCTCTTAAGCGGTAATCTCTAGTTAAAAATTCACTAGTTTTCTTACCATTCTGGTAGTGTGATTCGCGAGCAAATCTTTTTGTTCAGTAGAGTCATGTTGAGAAATTTTAAATAATTTTTCAAAGAATGTGGTGTGATAGCTTTTTTAATGAGTTATTACGACATAATGTTTCTAGTTTTGCCTGCCCTCTCGAACATATCAGCTGTCAGCATCCGTCTGCTACTGCTTTCTTGTGGCCACATCGGTCAACGGCTGCCGAATGTTGTTCTAGAGATTTTTATTTTGGAAAATCCACTTTTTTTTTAAGATTCACCTAAAACTCACCTTAATCGGACGGGCACTTTCTCTCGTAACAGACGCGTTTTGAGGGTGCCTTCGAGCATGAGAGCGGGATCAGTAGGCTTGATTGGTCTTTTGCTCCGTGAAAATAAGCCTTAAAAGTAATTGTAGGAAGCTTTTTCAATGAACAATCTTTTTATCCACGCCGAGTTACTGTTCGGTGGGGTAAGCAGCAAAGTGCTGCCACACAGGCCAAAAGTGATAGCTTACATTTTGGTATAAAACTCTCTGTTTCTGGTCTGAAAAGTACCTGATATTTCAAGAAGTACCTCTTTGTGCCTTTATTTAGATATCTCGGTGAATAAATGGCTATTACTGTAGACTCGCCGTAAACGTGTAAGTGTGTTAGGTGCGGCGGGAAAGATGCGAAGAATCGAGGCCCTCTCTTTTATTACCTTAGACCTCTTTAAGTGAACACAGTCAATCCGGCCGTACTTTCAGGGTTCAAATTTTCTCTATGACATTAAATTTTATTGGAAAAATGGTGAAGCGTTTTCAACGTTGAGAGTAATGTAGGTGTGGTCGAAGTCGTGCAGAATGTGAAGATTGCAACATGTCAGATCATACAATGTTTAGCTCGTTGAATTTTGCGCTGCTTAGGAAATTGAATTTATATTAATATTTTTGAGTTAGCCATTTTGTTGCTTTAAAATTCTGAACAATCAGAATCTGGTATTTTCATAATTTTTGCCTGCGACAGATTTTTGTTGGATAGATTCAATATGTTTTGATTGGGGTGGCTGTATCCCCCTTTTGTTGTATCATTCTCAAATATTCAAAATCTTGTCGCTCTGAGGGTCTGAAATGCGATGATCGACATATCATGTTAGCTAATACTAGACTTATCCATGATGATGCCGGGCCAATCAGATGCATCAGATATCCATTCAGATGCCCGAGTAACTTGGAATCTCTCATCTTGGCCTTTTAAGAAGAATAGGAATAAGAATTTTAAGGTTACTTCGGGCATCATGATCGAATATAAGACCTATATGACTATAGGTAGTATTACGATATAGTTATTGACATGAGTTTATTAAACTTGCTATTTTTATATCGTCAACATCTTGAAATCACTAATTCCGCGATTTTCAAGCTTATTCTTGTTCCTGAAGTTATAATCAATAAATGGGATATTCATCAGCATTCAAATTTTAGGTCTGATTAAAAATGTAGTAGGTTATATCAGTACAGTATATCAAAACATCAAATCCAAAGGTGAGCGAGACATATCCTTTTATCGTGATCATGGAACAGTTTTTGTCAACCAGGGTTATTGCGAAGTCTTGATGGTTCTTGCAACCGTTCAGGCGAAATAACTTGTCTTAGTGGTTTTCAAGAAAAAATATTTTTACTACAAGAGTACAGCGTTGTCTAAACAACAGAAGATGTTAAAGCTATATCAGCCTAATGATATTCTTACTAAGTTTTTCTTGTGTAAACAGGATACTTCGTATAACGCGAGCATAAAACCAAATAAAAGACATTTTTACATAAGTTATGATAACATAACAATTTTGAGAAAATTTGAAGAAAAAAATTAAATTAGTTTTTAAGATTCACTTTGAGCCGGCTGGGATTGTGTGTATCTCAGAAAAAAAGTTATGCCTTTCCGGAAGTCTAAATAAGTCTGTCCAAAGAAATTTTAAGTACGCTAGTTTCTGAAATACTTATTGTCATTTTATATTTATAATTAAAAAAATACAGCTTCACAATAAAAACCACAAAACTTTATTGTTTATTAGACAATTCAGTAATTTTAAAAAAAGCCTATATATCCCTATTCACACTTTTGTTAATATCCACCGGCGCGCTGATTAGAAACTAGTGTGTGTTTTTAGTATGTTGGGCCGGGTTATTAACAAAAGTTGATGAATAAGGGATAGTGCCCTATTCACACTTTTGTGAAGATCCCGCCCAACTACTTAAAAACACACTACGTTTGCCTACAGGGATATTACACAAGGGTGAGTATTGGGATAACCTCCACCGTTTAGAGAGACTATTAATCATTAAAGCTATGTGTTTGGGCCGTGAGGGGCTGGGGATATCCTTCCTGTCCCCGTGGTTCCGTGCAGAAATGGCTTCTATGTGCGGGCGTGGAGGTGCTGGGCGATCCTAAGTATGGGTGTTGTCCTAGATGATCGGTCATTGGTATGGATAATTGGCAAGGGTGCTTAGTATTGTAGCCGCAAAAGTTGATCGGTGCTGTAATCACTAAGAAGCAATAATTAAGACAATCACTCAGACCAACATTAGTGGGATTCAGAAACGCGCTAAAGGAGATAGGTGTGTCATTATAGAGAGCATTTGGGAAAGAGGATAATAAGGTTTTACGTAAGGTTGAACCATATGGATTTACAAGTCAGAAAAATTTTAAAGCATAATTGTATTTTCAACACAAAAAACGTCGATTCGAGAAATTTCCGCATCGCCAGGCGCAAATTTGTAAATTACAAATTAAGTTTATTGAGAAATAAAACCTAAAATTCGGTATTGTATGCTTATGGCCTGGTAAGATAACCGAGTGAGAGGTCCAGAAAGGTTATTAGTTATCACCAAATCTTTATGGTTAAGAACGGTTCTCAAAATCTGGTTCAACAAAAAATATCAGAAGATTGCGGGCTTCATTTTGAAATTTTGTGAAATAGTTCAAATTTATATTGAGATCTTTTTATAGTGATTATAACAAAATATCTTCAACTCATAAAATAGGGAAGTCTCTTGAGATCAGATGTTAAAAAATAATCGTCGAATAAAAACTCTAACGCATTGATGGACTTTTAGTCCGCTACATAATTGAAAAGAAATGATTGAACGATATATCTCTTTTATCACAACTTTTGTTTACTTTCTCGTCCCTGATAAGCAAACGTTTGGGGGCTGACTCCACATAACTTGTGATTTTTATAGTAGTAAAGACAAGAAAAGTAACAAAAGTGTTAAAGGGCATATGAATCTATATATTCGATGATATGAGAAAATACAAGAATATATTATAAGATAATTAATATAAAATATGAACATGTAATAAAATGTTTTTCGACTGTTTCGGTTTTCAAAATCTCAATCTGGAACAGGAAAACGTCATCTTCTATTTTTTTAAAAGTATATTTGACGGAAATTTTGGATTTTTTGGACGACCGTTTTGGCCTAATTATTAGCAACTAATTTTGTTCTCTTGAACAGTATTTAAAGCTCGTTTTTAAATTCGTATTTGTTTGGAAAATTTTCGTCAAATGCAAATGGGTGCGTTAATAAAAACGATAAAAAAGCGATAAATTTCGGTTTTTCACCCGATAATGCCGATTTATAAAAAATAGAGATCCAGAAATATAATATGTTTTGTGTTTCAGATTTGTTTTGAGGCTTGATGATTATGTAAAGTTTCATTTTTGACGATTTTTCCAAGGACGGACGGGTCCGACGCTGAATCCTTAGCGTCATAAAGAGATTATATGCCGGTGAGATGAACCTTTCTTTTTCGAGGGGCATGTTAAGTGCTTTTTTGGACTGGACAATTCTTCAAAATGAAAATTAATGTCAGTTTCATATGTTATTACAAAACCAGACTTAAATTAATAAAACTTGGATCAAAGTTCACCAGACAATGTTTACTTTGCTGGTAATGTGTATTCGACATTCCGATTCTCAGGACGAGTAGGCTAGCGCAGCTAGGCTGAAAGATAGTAAGTATAATATTAATAATGTACTGTAAAACCTATGTTTAGGCAAACCGTTTTTGCTAGTTGTTTGGCACCGTGGAGTAATGTGAGAAAAATATAATCAGCATACAATAAATTTTAACTTCAGTTTTTGAAAGTTTTTCGCCGTTTTGTAGTTACAGTGCTAAAAGTTAGGTTTGATCGAAGAACTTATATTTTGAGGCAAAATTTCTCAAATTGGCTATGAATTGTTCCTACATACAAAATAATGATTGGAAGTGGTCCACAGCGATTCGTAGGTTGGAACACTTACATGGCGTTATTATGATTAAATTTTAGTAGATTCTCAAACCTACGCATCGCTCGTGAACCACTTTCCCAGATTAGTCTGTGTAACTAACCTGCCATGCGATATTATCAGCCGGGCCGATTAGAATTATTACTCAAATGAACTGATTTGCATGCAGTTATTTGAATCTTTGAAAATTTTGGTAATGCGTGCTCTTTTGTTTTATTCAAGAAGAGCTCAAGCTTCAAAAATTTTATGGAAAAATCAGGCGAGTGATTTTTCTCATTTTAATGTTTTAACCAGATTGATATCTAATGTTTCATTAGTTATCTTGTGAGGAAACAAAGTAAGTTTATTTTAATGGATATCGGGTTCTCGCCGTTTTATCCGCCTTACAAAAAGCGGCCTAAACCTGGTAAGGTCTTCGGAAAGGTACTTAGTGTGATGTTATGGTGGCATACGTAGGCCCATACCAGGGAGCTTTCAGCAAGCTGAAAACAGTGATTCAGGATTTTTTCATGTCAAACGATGCTATAGGAAGTATTTAATATGCAATACAAGCGCCCAGGCGAAGGCTTGGGGCTTGTATATGCAGTTGAATCTTTTGCCAAATTGACTAAAAGTGCAATATCCTGGGCGAATGGCAGCGCAATTAAAAACCGCGTGGGCCCAAATTGAGAAATTTTATTTAAAATTAATTTCCAATGTGACGATGTTGCCACTGCTTATGAAAAAACCAGAAGCTTCAGGAAAAGATCATTTCGATTTTAAACTGAATACTGATTAGACTCTAATTACGAAGGATGATCGTTTAAAATGTGAAACTATCGAACTTTTTTATTCTTCATGGAATATTTTCTCCATGTTTCATAAAGGAATAGCTTTTTCCGCGTTTTCTAGCCTTGTTCCATCGCAAAGGGATAGGAAAAAGGTTTGGGGATAGGGATGGAAAATAGCCGCAAAGGTTATGGCTTTTGGAGCCTGACCTTTTCCTTACTCGGAAAGCAAAAAATAACATATGGTGAACCAGAAATTTAATATTTCAAAATAAAGTTTCAAGAATTTTTCTCGATTATTTAGAAATTCTTCCTCGTTATTCTTCTTCGAAATTTCTTTCTCGATATAAAAAGTAAATTGAAATGATGTGGCGCGAGAAAGAAGATTGCAGTATTGTGATGTTTTCATTTGATCTATGAACACGTGAACGTAGTCAATTTCAAAAATAACTCAGACTTTGCAAAACATAAAAATGTAAAGCTGAAGTACAAGATGATACTTTGAAGACTTCAAGGTCTGACCTCCATAATTTCTCTTTTGTTTGAGGAAAGATAGATTATTAAAGGTTCCCAAGCGAGCATAAACACCTTAAAATTAGATTCGAATTAAAAATGTCGTAAAATCATTTTGTTGTGACCTTCTATCATAGTTAAACTCATTATTACCAAGATTCCAGGTGCAATTTGCGTCGCCTGGTATAACTGGGAATTCGTTAATCAATATTTTTCCACCTGCACTGTTTCGCTAAATCGAACACTTTTGGGGTGCGCGGTGATTCTTGTGATATTTCTCTTCGTTGTCGAACAACAAATTTAATTTTTTTTCTCACAAAGAATCAGAAGTTGTGGTTGTTGATCAAAATAGTTGACGAAAAACGAAACTTATTTACTTGGTTTAAACAACGAGAAAATCAACTAAAGATGAACCAAGCAAAAATTTAAAAGATAAGTCTGCAGCTTTTATTCTAGAGCGGGCGCAACTTTAAAAATTTGTGGAAAAATGGTCAAAAGTTCTAAAAATTTCAACATTTTGACCCTTTTTTCTAATTTTATAAGTTGCGCGCTTCGAGAATGAAGAGTGGGACTGCATTTTTTAAATTTTTGCGTTCGCACACCGAGTTTATACAGGGGGTTTGTTGTGAGAGTATAAGATGCGGAAAAAAAAGAATGGGAACTCCAAGACGCTAAAAATTTGTGATGGCATCACTGTCAAAATCCGAAGTTTGTAGAGAAAATTCTAGAGTTCGAACAATAAAAGAATTTGTTGCGCTCAGAGTAGGGCAGAGTTGACACTACTGCGAGTTTTAACATAATCTCAAGCATTTTTAACTTTTTTTCGTGTTTTTCGGAACGGCGCTGAAAATTTTTAAAGATTGAAATTACCGGTTTAAATTCGTTACTGGTGAATGGGCATTTAGTTGAGAACTTTCAAGTCATAGAGACTTCAGCCGAGGTCGGTCATTGCCAGCCATACGAGATAACAGTTTTGTAGCTCTCGACCGTTTTTCTGTAAAAGACGCAAAAACACCTTTCATACCAGTTGGGACCCGCCTTAAATGATCTGATTCCTCTTGCGATTTATTCCATTATCGATCATTTTTATAACAAATTGTTGATATTGAATTTTTCCCCTGATATCCTAATTTTGAGATGATAGGTTCAAAATTGTTCTCACAGGATATCTTTTGTACATAGTAGTTCAGAAATTTGTATTCATATTTAAAAAGTTAGAGTTTGATTTACTCTTATAAATTGTGGAAAAAACATTTTTCTTGTAATTTTATTTACCGCGGACTCAAAAAGCGGGAAAAAGTAATCCAACAATGACAGATAAATTCTCACTAATTCGAGGAGAAACAGAATGAAAGCGGCCCCAACTACGCAGAGTCTATTTTTTTTTTAATGAATATCATGGTCAAGTTGAGATTGTCACAACAGCAAAGTATTGTCACATAACGTGGTATTTCATGTTGTTGATTGGCTGCAGCAATACAACACGTCCGACATGATTGCGCATAGGAAAATCAACTATAAAGAGATAGCACGGCCAATAGATTAAAGGCATTTGGTGCAGTACGTGCTTAACTTTTATGTAAGTCAGTTCAGAATGACTTCTTTCCGGATGACCTAAAAATTTATCAGTTCGTTTGTGTCAGAGCGTCACGTCAAAGAAGAGATTTGTTTAAAAACCAGAAATTTTAAGTTGTAGGGTCTGGAAATGACAAAAAGTTTAAGAAGAAGATTTTGTTTCGATCTTACTATGACAGGGGTATTTTTTAAGCATAAAAAATACGATTTTGAACCTATCATCATAAAATTAGGATATCGGGGTAAATTTCAATATCAACAATTTGTGATAAAAATTATCGATAATGGAATAAACCGCAGAGGAATCAGATCATTAAGGGGGTTCCCAACGGTATTAAAGGTGTTTTTAAAGGTCTTTTACAGAAAAACGGCGAGCGCTACAAACTGTTATCTCGTATGGCTGGAATGACCTCGGCTGCAAGTCTTATGATTTTGAAAGTTCTACTAAATGCCATTTCACCAGTAAATCGAATTTAAAACCGGTAATTTCAAATCTTTAAAAATTTTCAGCGCCTTCGAAAAACACGAAAAAAAAGTTAAAAATTCTTGAGATTATGTAAAACTGCAGTAGTCAACTACTCTGAGGCCAAAATTTTAATTGTTCGAACTCTAGAATTTTCGCAAAAACTTGGATTTTGACAAGTGTCGCCATAAAATTTTCAGCGTCTTGAGTTCTCATGAGATTTTTTTTTGCATTCTTATATCTCGAACAAACCCTGTAAGTAAACTGGTGTAGAAGCAAAATTTAAAAAAAATGAGTCTCACTTTCATTTCAGAAGCGCGCAACTTTTAAATTTAGGAAAAAAAGGGTCAAAATTTGAAATTTTTCAAAATTTTGACCATTTTTTATCTTAAAGGTTAAGGTTAATTTTTTGGTTGTTTAAAAAGTAAATAAGTTTCGTTTTTCGTCAATTATTAAATCAACAAACAATTTTGATTCTTTGTGAGAAAAACAAATAATTTGTTTGTTCGAAACAAAGAAAAATATCACATAGAATCACCGCGCACCCCAATAAGTGTTCGATTTAGCGAAAAGTGCAGGTGGAAAAAATATTGATTAAACGATTCCCAGTTATCCAGGCCAGGCCTAGCCAAAGCCAACCAATTTTGTAGGCTTTAGCTTGGCTTGGTCATGTCAAAAATTTAAGAAGCTTGGCTTGCTTTAGCTTGGCTTGAAATTGGCTTGTCTTGATCTTGGCTTGATTTTGGATTGGCTGGATATTTTTGGCCAAAAATCAAGCCACAAAATCAAGGCAAGCCAAGTTTTGAAATCAAGCCAAGCCAAACTCAAAGTCAAGCATGCTTGAAAAATTAATTTTGTAGGCTTGAGCTTGGCTTGGCTTGATCGATATGTTTTTTTTATTTCAGTAAGGAAAGTTCAGGCTTCCAAAAAGCCATACCTTTGGCTATTTTCCATCCCTATCCCCAAATTTTCCCTATCTTTCGGGATGAAAAAGGCTAGAAAACGGGAGAAAAGCTATTCTTTATGGAAGAATGACAAAAATATCATGAAAGAATAAAAAATTCAATAGTTTCGACATTTTTAACGATCATCTTCGAT
>SCLH01000392.1:16985-36727 GCA_004367855.1 Oikopleura vanhoeffeni | reverse complement strand
TACTTCTTTGGACGTGTTGAAAAAACGTGATAAATTTTTAGGCTATCCGAGAATGAGTCATTCTGAATGACTTACATAAAAGTTACAAGTATCCAAATGCCTTTAAACATTTCCTTAGGCATCGTTGATGAAAAATCCTGATATGTTTTGCTTGCTGAAAGCTCCCTGGTATGGCCCTAGTTATGCCACATAACATACACTAAGTACTATTTCGAAGTACCTACCAGGTTTATGCCGTTTTTGATAAGGCGGATAATAACGGACGAGACCCGAATCGGGTCACCCGATAATAATTAAAGTTAATTTGTTCCTCACCAAGAATAAAAATGAAAATTAGATATCATCTGGTTAAACCATTAAAATGATGAAAATCATGCTGATTTTCCATAAAATTTTTGAAGTTGAGCTCTTTGAATAAAACAAAGAGCAGCATTACAAAATTTTTCAAGATTAAAATAATGCCTGAAATGTTCATTTGAGTAATAATTCTAATCGGCTGATAATATCAATGGCAGGTTAGTTACAAGACTAATCTGGGAAGTGGTTCCGAGCGATGCGTAGGTTTGAGAATCTAATAAAATTTATCATAATAACGCCATGTTAAGTGTTCCAACCTACGAATCGCTTGGAACCACTTTCCAAATTACTTTTGTATGTAGGAACAATTCCATAGCCAATTTTGAGAAATTTTGCCTCAAAATAATCCTTCGATCAAACCTTAATTTTAAGCATGTAATACAAAACGGCGAAAACTTTCAAAAACTGAAGTTAAAATTTCTGTATGTGATTATATTTTTCTAATACCACGTGCCAAATCAACTAGCAAAAACGGATTTGCCTAAAATATGGTTTTTGCTTATTAATATCATTTATATTTCATGCCTAGCGGCTAGCTACTTCCTGAGAATGAGATGTCGAATACAATTACCAGCAAAGTAACATTGTCTGGTGAACTTTGATCAAGTTTTAAATTTAGTCTGTGTTTTGTAATAATATATGAACTGACATTAATTTTCATTTTGAAGAATTGTCCCGTCAAAAAGCATTAACATGCCGTCGAAAAAGAAAGGTTCATCTCACCGGATATATTTTATGAGTAGGATCAGCGGCGGACCGTCCGTCCTTGGGAAAAATCGTCAAAAATGAACTTTTTTAACCAAAAATCAATATTAGCCTTCGAACCAAAAAACAAGAAATATTTATATTGGATCTTATTTTTTTTAAATCGGTCATTATCGGGTGAAAAACCCGGAAATTTATCGCTTTTTATGCGTTTTTCCATTAACGCACCCTTTTGCATCTTGACGAAAAATTTCTCCAACAAATAGAATTTAAAAAACGATTCGAAAATTATTGCTAAAAATGGCCAAAACGTCGTCCAAAATAAAAATTTCCTCAAATATGATTTTAAAAAATAGAAGATGAACGTTTTCCTTTCCAGATTTGAGATTTTGAAAACCGAAACAGTCGTAAACATTTTTTAAGTTCATATTTTATATTAATATCTTATAATATATTCTTGTATTTTTATATCATGATATCATGATTCATATCCCTTTATCACACTTTTGTTACTTTCTTGTCTTTACTACTAAAAAACGCACAACGTTTGCTTATCAGGGACGAGAAAGTAAAAAAAGTGTGATAAAGAGATATATCGTTTCAATCTTCGTTCAATTATGTAGCCGGAGTAAAAGTACCATCATGGTTAAAGTTTTTATTCGGACGATTATTTTTTAAATCTGTCTCAGAGACTGTCCCTATTTATGAGTTTGAAAAGATATTTTGTTATAATCTATAAAAAGATTCAATATAAATTTGACTATTTCACAAATTTCAAATGAATGCCGTAATCTTTGATTATTTTTGTTGAACCAGATTTTGAGAACGTTCTAACCATAAGATTTGGTGATCAACTAAGTAACCTTTCTGACCTCTCAAGGTTATCTTTCAGCCATAAGATAAATAACGAATTTTAGTTTTATTCTCAATAAAATTTGGTTATTTGGACAAATTTGGCCTGGCGATGCGGAAATTTTCTGAATGAGTTATTTTGTGTTGAAATATAAAGTTTATTTTTAAATTTTCTGACTTGCAAATCCACTATGGTCAACCTTACGTAAAACCTTATATATTCTTTCCCAAAATGCATCTTATTAATGACACTATCTCTATAGCGCGTTTTCGAATCCCACTAATGTTGTCTGAATGATTGTCTTAATTATTGCTTTAGTGATTACGCACCGATCAACTTTTGCGCTCCCAATATCAAGCACTCTTGCCGATTATCATACCCAAGACCATCACTAGGACAACATTACTGGGATTCGAACATGCGCAATTTAGATAGTCTCATTTCTAAGATGAACTTAGGTTGGGAAAAGGATATCCCCCATTCACACTTTTGTGAATATCCCGGCCCTGATTAGGAAACGTAGGGTGTTTTTAAGTAGTAGGGCCGGGATCTTCACAAAAGTGTCAATAGGGGATATAAGGCTTTTTTAAAATTATTGAATTGTCTAATAAAAATAAAGTATTTATGGTTGTTTTTGTGAATAGTAAGTAATTTTTCATTTTAAATATTAAAATTGACAATAAGTATTTCAGAAATGGTACTAAAATTCTTTTGGACAGACTTATTTAGACTTCCGGAAAGGCATAATTTTTTTTGAATACAAATCATTAGCGGCTTAAGTGGAAATCTTAAAACTATTTTAATTTTTTTCTTCAAATTTTCTCAAAATTGTTATGTTACATAACTTATGTAAAAATGTTTTTAATTTGGTTATGCTCGGTTTACGAAGTATCCTGTTTAACAAGAAAAACCTTAGTAAGAATATCATTAGGTGATTATAGCTTTAAAATTTTCTGTTGTTGACAAGTGTACTCTTGTAGTCAAAATATTTTTCGTGTGAAAACCCTAAGAAATTATTTTCGCCTTGAGGTTGCAAGAATCCAAGACTTCGAATACTGGTTGACAAAAACTTGTTCCATGTCAGATTAAAAGATATGTTTTCACCTTGGTTTGATGTTTTGATAACTGTACTGATAATAACCTACTACATTTTATCAGACATAAAATTTGATGCTGATCAATAGGTTTATCTGATTATAACTTCAGGAACAAGAATAAGCTTAAAATCGCGGAATTAGTGATTTCAAGATGCTTGACGGTAAAAAAAAATAGAAGTTTATATAAACTATGTAATAACTATATCATATATATATAGTATATAGTCTATATCGATCATGATGCCCGAGTAACTTAAATCTCTTATTCCCTATTCTTTTAAAAGGCAAATGAGAGATTCAAGTTACTCGGGCATCATCATGGATATAGTCTTTATAGTAACATGATATGTCGATATGCATTTCAGACCCTCAGAGGACAGATTTTGAATATTTGAATGATACAAACAAGGCGGGATACTAGCACCCAATCAAAACATATTTGAATCTATCAACAAAAATCTTGTCGCAGAAAAATATTGAAATACCAGATTCTGATTGGTTCAAATTTAAAGCACCAAAATGTAACTACAATTTATTAAATAAAATTCAATTTCCTAAGCAGCGCAAAATTTCACGTAAAATGTATGATCTGAAATGTTGCAATCTTCAAATTTGCACGACCTTCGACAGCCTAACTACTCAAGTTGAAAACGTTTCATTTTCCGATAAAATTTAAATGTCATAGACAAAATTTGAACCCTAAAGTACGGCCGGCATTGACTGTG
Source organism: Oikopleura vanhoeffeni (assembly GCA_004367855.1). Classification (NCBI taxonomy): domain Eukaryota; kingdom Metazoa; phylum Chordata; class Appendicularia; order Copelata; family Oikopleuridae; genus Oikopleura; species Oikopleura vanhoeffeni. Next base: position 32,990 of record SCLH01000392.1, on the reverse strand, counting down.
TTCACTAAGAGGTCTAAAGGTAATAAAAGAGAGGGCGCTCGATTTCGGCTCTTTCCCGCCGCAGCCTTAAAACCTTACGTTTACGCGAGTTTACAGTTAATAAGCATTTATTCACGAGATATCTAATAAAGGCACAAAGAGGGTACTTCTTGAAATACTCAAGGTACTTTTCAGACCAGAAACAGAGAGTTTTTATACAAAAATGGTTAAGCTATCACTTTTGGCCTGTGTGGCCAGCACTTTTGCTGCTACCGAAAGTAATCGGCCGATTGATAAAAAGATTGTTCACTTTGAAAAAGCTCCTACATTACTTTTCAAGGCTTATTTCACGGAAGCAAAACCATCAAGTACTGATCCCTCTCATGCTGAAGGCACCCTCAAAAAAGCGTCTGTTAGAGAGAAAGTTGCCGTCCGATTAACGGTGAGTTTTTAGGTGATTTTTAAAAAAAGGTGGATTTTCAAAAATAAAAATTCTAGAACAAATTCGGAGCCTTGACCGATGTGGCAAAGAAAGCAGTAGCAGACGGATGCGTGAACAGTGATATGTCGAGAGGAGGAAAACTGGAACGATTTGTCGATAATAACTATAAAAAAGCTATCACACAATTTTTGAAAAATTATTTAAAATTTTCGAACATGATCGATACTGAACAAAAAGTTTGCTCGCGACATCACAACAGAATGGTAAGAAAATAAAGTGAATTTTAACTAGAGATACGGTTAAGCGACAAAATACGTTATAACGGACCTTTATGGAGTCAAATACGATGAAATTTGGCTAAAAGTACTGAAATGAGCCGTTTCAAACATTTTTTTTCATAAAAACACCTCAAAAAAACGAAAAATAGCTTATTTGAAACGAGAACCAACTAGTTTTGGAGGGGTTTATCGCGGATGTTGTCGTTCCGAACATACTTTTTGTGTACTAAAAGAAAGGTTTTGCCCAAATAAAATTATAGTTAATTTATCATAAAAAACATTGAAAGGTTTTTTTTAATTTTGCAGCAGATTAATTTGGTTAACCAGGCACAGTTTTGGTTATCACCTATCTCCCAGACGTCAATTTTGGTTTATACAGAGCTTGATTATAGCCGATTTTTCTAAATAATTTTAGATTATAAAGTTTTTAAACCAAATCAGCTGAAAAAAGTGGCTAAGCCAGATTAAAGCTTTGTCATAGTTTATTTTTGTGCAAAAATAATTTTAATGATTGGTTGTGTATTAAGTGAGAAAAATGGATTTTTATTATCGGTTTTTGGAGTCTCCTAGTTGCCGATCTTGAGGCCTGCGAATTGCGAACATTGTGATTTTTTGGTCGAATAAGTCTGGTCCTAAATTTTGAGAAAATCTTTTCAAGTGAATTGTACCACCTTAAAACCGCAAAACTAAATTTTTAGGAAATAAAGTATTTCGACAAAAATTTCAGATATCCCTTTAAACCCTTTTTACCCTTGTTGCTAATCTGCAGAATGTGGGCTGAAAAAGCGGCCTCATGAGTGGCTAGGAGGGGTCTTAGGAGTGTTAGGATTGGCTTCCTCAACCCACATCTCTCAGATTAAGCAAAAGGTGTTAAAGGGATATCCCAGGGTTTAAAAGGTGATTAAAGGGATATCCTTTTCGGAACGGAACTCCATCTCAAAAACGCTTACTATACTCTACAGCCGTGTTCGAATCCCACTGATGTTGTCTAGTATTGTTTGAGTGATTACCACACCGATAAAATTTAGCGGCTTTACCAAGACCTTGCCTATAATCATATTTTAATATTACATCACCAAGACAACATTAGTGGATTCGAACACGCGCTATAAGATAGTAACGTTTTTGAGATGGAGTTCCGTTCCTAAAAGGATATGACAGAAAATATGAATTTTTAATATTTTGGGACATTTTTGTCATACTACCGTACGTCTATTGAATTTCAAGTTCAGAGGTTCTCAAAATTCTTACATTTGAATAAGTATTTTTAACTTACACACTTAATTTTGACATTAAGAGTTTAAAAAGATAGTGAAAGTACTGCTCGTGAATAATACAGAAAACACGAGCGTAGACGACTTTCTAAGCCGGCTTTACCGAGTGTCGGCTTTGTAACGAACGATGTCTTAATCCATTATTTCGTAAATAGAAAAAACATTATGAAATGGGCGACCATATAACAAAATTAACAACGGATTATGAACTTTATCAATTGAGGATCTGAAATTTTTGGACTTTGTTTAATAAAATGGGTTACCGAAACAAGGATGTGGCTTGTTTTTAGTTAAAATATTATGTTTCAAGATTTAAAAAATAAGTTAATTGAAATTAAAAATTAATTAAAAGATTGTTGTAATTCGGTTTAGTTGGTTGACCTTTAGAGTCACAAAAAAGGCCCGCATAATTAGGTTTGGAAATTTTTGTCCCACAATACGAAAAACTGTATCAAATTGAAAGATACAAGTACAAAGTTAGTTATCAAAAAAAAATTGAGAGAAGGCTTAAAATAAGATTGGAATTTTTTTTATTTTTAATAATTTTTTATAAAAATTTTTTATCCAAATTACTATATTTTAACTTTCATAATAACGTCCAAAAAGTACTTTGGATAAACCTTTAAAAAAATTGATTTTGAAAAATAATTCAGCAAGAAAATTAATTGAATCATTTTTACTACTTAAATGCCAAACTCTACATAGGATAAAAGCAAGAAATAATTTTCAACTTTTGAATCTACCTGTTTTTGCTCACAAATAATGGTATTGTACAAAATACTTCAAAAGGTAAAATTGGTCAGTTTTTAATAAAATGGAAGTTTTTGTTTTATTTTTTTGAAAATTTTAACAATTTATGATTTAGAACCGAAAAGTTAAGCGATACGACAAGATGCTCCAAGCAAAATATTGCGCAAAAGTGTATGCCGAAGAATGGTGCTCGAAAGAATACGTTTTCAAACTGATCAAGAATTGAAAATCGTGTCAGTCAAATGCTCCTCCAGCTTTTCAACTTGAGTAATCAATGACTCCAGCAGCTTTTTCATTTGATAAATAGGCTCAGGTCAACTGATTTTTGACAGTTTTCGAAGATTGTGAAAACCCAAAAAGACCATTTTTTCGAATATTTTCGAAATTTTATTTTCATTTCGAAAACTGAAAATCTAATTGAAAAAATGTGTCTGGTATTTTTGCATAGCTCTTTAAAGCCATTTGAAAACTTTTGATAAACGGTTGATTTTTGAACTTCACTCATGAAAAATGGCCTTATTCATGAAAATATTATTTATTAGATGAGAAGCTGCCAAATTATCAATAATGAATTCAACATTGTTGATACCTTTTATACATACTGTATCTACTACTATCTAAGTCTCGATATCGACGATTCTGTTTTTTAACTTATCCGGTAGGTGATGATAAATTGCCTAGGAACTCTTTTATTCTTGTTTTGTAATAAAAATGAATCATAATTAACTGTTTGTCTTTGTCAAAAACGTTAAAATACATTTTTTAATTAAAAACAAATTGTAACCTTCACTTTATCAAAATTTTAAAAAGTGTTTTTTATTTTTTTAAGAAAACAAGCCCTTAATTGGCCGAAGGCCGATTATCGGATAGTTTCTTCATAAACCGAGCTCCATATCGGCTCAAGACCGATAATAAGCGATTTAATATGTTGATCAATTTTTTCAAGAAAAGTACCCCATATCAACCGAAACAAAAGGAGGTTCATTTTAGCCGAATAGAATGCTTCAAATAAGTTACACCACTTTATTTAATATTTTTTTTATTTTTTTAAGAAAATGAGCCCGAAATCAGCGAAGTGCCGATTAATAGTGATTTGATATTTTTCTCGAGAAAATTAGGGCCGAATCGGCTGAAGGCCGACTTTTAGGGTTTTTAAATTTGATTATTAAATTTTGGCCTCAAATCGGCCTCAAGCCATTAAGAAAGAATTCACTATTATTTTTTAATTAATTTTGATATAGAATAAATAAAAAATGTTGAAAATTTAAAACAGAATTGTAATTTCTGATCAGAAGGTGTTTAAGATCAGGAATAAAAAGTATAACCGAAACAAATTTAATTAATAAGATAGAATTTTTTTAAAATATAATTTATTTTACAAAATATATTTTACGAATATTGGTCAACTCAGGTAGCTTGCTATGATGAACCATTAAAAAAATCAATCAGCGTCGTTGCGAAGTCGTTGAATACCTGGGGTCATACTCAGGAGCTATCTGCAAAACTTAAAACGTCAGCATAAGTTATTAAGGGCATCTATTACGGATGGTTTAAAATTCTAGTCTAGAACAATGTCGAAATAGTAAATACTTGAAAAAAAGGAGTGCATTGTCTTGACAAATCTTAACAACAAAAACAAATTTAACTCGTCAGCTGGACATACTAGTATGTCTTAATAGTATAATCATTCAATTAGAGTCTATAATGGCTTAATTTTTATAGTAAAATGTCTTAATTTAAAGCTGTTAATACCACTCTAATCTGGGTATCCAATATTTGCTTGGGAGACACATGACATTCCATTTGGTTAAGAAATGCCGCTGATTGGCTGATTCGCCCACGCAAAACCAAACGCAGAAATGTTATCAGTATTATGTAAAAAAAAACTTTTCCAGGAAATTTGAGTTTAAAATTTAAACTTTAAAATAACTGCGTTTTTCATTTTTAACTTGTTTTATATCCCTTTATCACCTTTTGGTTAGAATGCGTAGCCACAACGTTAAAATCACACGTTAAAAGGAGTAGTGGCTACGCATTCTAACCAAAAGGTGATAAAGGGATATCAGACAATGAATTCACTAACTTTAAGTGATTTGTGAAGGTTATTGTTTTTGAATTTCGGTCTGATTAGCTTTGAATCGACAAAAACCTGCAAGAAATCCACAATTTTGATCTTCAAATTGATATTCAGAAAATATGAATGCCACTCAAAGATTTCTTGCGTAAGATTTGCTGGAACCATATTTGCAACTATGGTCTGATTTTGAACCCAACCGGTGCTAGAGATCAAAACACAATATTTATAAATAAATGAAAAACAATTCTAGAAACTCTTGTGTTCAAACCTAGTTGAATTATTTTTTAAACAATAAATTTTATAAACTCAATACCGAAAATGTCAAATTAGTTGAATACTTCATGCCGTATTTTTACGGTGTACTTGTTCAAATATTTGAGAATATTTAAAAAATTTAAAGTTCGGCGGTTCAAATTAGTTTTTTCTTCTAGTGTGAACTAGTTGCTACCTGGCAAATTCCCTGATATGAAACAAGACCTTTGTCCCCTTTTTTAAGACAGGGATAATTACTGATAAAATGTCTATTGAAATCACGATTAACTGCATAGATTTAACAGAAAGATTTGGAACTAGAAAAATTAAAAATAAATTATCAGAGAATATAAGAGAATAGGTAATTGATTAATATATATTTTCTCAACAAGAAAACAACGGTATTTTAATTTGATTTTGACATCCAGTAATTTGACAACGATTGTCTATAATAGAATATTTTATTCACAAGGAGCTGACGTTTCGAAAACCAAAATATTGCTTGCATTCTCTGAGTTTTGCCTTGTTTTCAGCGGGTGCAAAGAAATTGCAGGGGAATATATCGCAAAACAAAAAGGGGGGTCTCGAGAGCTTGTACTGACAACGAATTTTCTAGAATTTACAAAAAAATTAATCATATTTGTTTTTTATTTGCAAAAGTTATACTTCGTTGAACAAAAATTGACGTTTTTCTGATTCTAGAAAATACCAGACTATAATTCAAAAAAGCAACTCCTAGCAAACGGTAGAAATATCTGTCCGGAAATTTATGCAAATTTTCAACTAATTGAATTGTATATGGACTATAATTAATGGTCTATAAAAGAAGATAGAGATTGAAATTTCGATAAGTCTTCTAGAACTACTTTCACACTGGGCGTCGAAGATCACGATATACATTTTTGTCATACTAATTCAGATCAACGAGGATAAATCTACAAAAAAGCTTTTACAGATATTTTCTCATTTCAGTTGTTTTGCTGTAAAACGTAACTCAAAAACAAGAATAAAGGGTTTTTAGTCAGGTTCTACGGCTACTGGTCCAGTACCCCATTAAAATCTAACAGGCGTACTATATTTATTAAGTAACTTTTAACCCTCCGAGGAATATCCATTATAATCCCCGGGTAACACTAAAAACTTATTCCCTATTCTTTTAACAGGCAAATAAGTTTTTAGTGTTACCCGGGGATAATAATGGATATAGCTTTTTGAAAGGCTATTTTTGAGCACGTATTACGGGAAAAGTAAAAGTGCTTGCAACTTTATTCTTCTCTTGTCCTCGAGATTAAGGAAAGACTTAAACTTTAATATCGTATGTAATTCACATTTTGACTTAATTAACCCTATAGAAAATGACATTTACAAATTGTACGTCAACCTACGGAATTCATTTTTTGAGGAAATGGGAAGCGTCAGAACAACAATTAATAACGGAATAGATTAGGAATTATTTTTTCTAAAAAGTGGCTTTTTTAGAAATAACCTGCAATTTTCGGTGTTCGTTCTACAGGTGTTTTCCGAAAAAATAACTTAACCTACGCAATTTATCGAAGTCACTTTCAAAGAAATAATAATTTACTCCGAGCCGTCAGGACAAATATTGTAAATGCAGCAGTTTCAGAAAATTTTTTCCTAAAAAGGGAATCATTCAGAAGCAACCTGCAATTTCTGGTCTTTAATTTACAGGTGTTTTTAAAAATAGCTCCATGCCTCGGAGGGTTAACAAAGGGCGAATTCAAATTGTGCATATCTCAAATCTGGGAAGAGGGCCCATGTTTAGTAATTGATACTTACATTTTGGCATGCTTTACTTAAAATGGGCTCTTTTCCCGGATTTTAGTTATACAAAGTATAAATGGTATTTTTGAATTCAAGTTCCAATATTTGATTTTTAAACAAGCCCGTGAGTAAGATAAAAGTTAATTTATTCCTTTTTTTTTAAATGCTCTTCTTGAACATTAACAAGTTTCAAGCATTGCAGATTTTGTGAACTGAAATGTTACAGGAAGCTTTACACTTCTCGAACTCGAGAAAAACTTCGATAGCACAGTTCCCGTGCAACAGTATAATGTAGGGTTTATAGCAAAATTTTTGCTGCAAAATGACGAAAAAGTAAAATGAAGAAACTCAGAATAAAAATTGCGAAAAAATTGTTGCGCTTGTGAAAAATCGATTTCAAACTCTGAGATGTTTCGATATTAAAAATGTAAATGACCTCGGACTATCCAAGTTTTGTCAAATTTGAAACGCTGAGCCTACCAATTTTATTTTGTTAAAATAAACTGATTTTCTGCCTGTGACCTCATTTCAGCCTATTTAATCACTACAAGCACGTTTTTTTCAATTTAAAATTTAATATTAGTATCAGTGTTAATAGGTGAAAGTTAATTTATTATTAACTAAAATCCCATCTCATTGAAAGTGTTTATAGCAAGCAATAAAATACTTGACAGTCGGATATATTTTAATTATCAAAGCTATTAATAATAATAATAACGAAATTATTAACTTATCATTAGGTCTAAGTGTAGGCATTCATATACTTAAAGGGAGGGTCGGTGCTTAGAGACAGATCTAGATATGGGTAGCAGATAATGGGCTCTTGATGAAAAAGTTTTTACTGCGTATATATTCGGAATATAATATTCCTCTCAATATACCGTCAAAGTAATATTCAATAATTTAGGCAACTTTTGAATTTTCGTATTATTGTTATTTAAGAAAATTTTGAGTTCGAATTTAACTTTTAGAAACCATCAAATTTTGAAAAAAGTTTTAAAAAAAGTTTTAAAAATTATGAAAATTTTCTATATTTTTGTCCTTTTTTTTAATTATTCGCTCCGAATTAACGAGAAAAACAAGTACAAATGGCCACTTTAACTTCTCACGTAGGTAATCGCATATTTTTTATATGCGATTAAGAAAATCATATGACATTTTTTTGTGATTTTTGGTCGAAAATATTTGGAAGTATTTTGGAAATTTTCTTCATTTCTTATCGATTTTAAAAAACTAATTTTATAAAATCACTGGCTTAAAGTATTTGAAATGCCCGCTTTAATTCTGCAGAAATACACGATTAGCGTGAGCGCACCCCTCGCTTCTGGCTATGTTACTTTTGTTCTAAGCACATTTTTGGGAACCACTCCGAATTAAATGAAGGAGAGGTTTCATTGTATAATATAGCCTATAATAATTATATAGGAGAAAACAAGAAATAATCTCGTGCCGATTTCGAGAAATTCTGATTTGAGTGACTTTAAAACAAAGTTTTAGACGTTATCTACTGTATTTTAGAAAAAAAAAATTCTGATTTGAGTGACTTTTAAAACAAAGTTTTAGACTGTATTTTAGAAAAAAAAAATAACAAAAAAAAAATTATTTGCGTACTGTATCAACGGTGAATTCCACGAAAAATAAATAATTTTCATAATCAATGTTCCGAAATGGATTCTTATCAAAAGTGTTTCATGGTTTCTTGCTCGTGAAAAACTACGATTAGCGTGAGCGCCCCTCGCTTCTGGCTTGTTACTTTTGTCTAAGCACATTTCGGAAACTACTACGAATTAAATAAAGGCAAGGTTTCATTGTATAAAATATGTGAAAACAAAAAAAAATCTCGTGCGATTTTCGAGAAATTTGATTTGAGTGACTTTAAACAAGGTTTTAGACGTTATCTACTGTATTTTAGAAAAAATTAAATAACAACAACTAAATTATTGTGCGTTACTGTACAATGGGTGAGTCATACGAAAAACAATAAATATCCTATGACTTTCCGCTGTCATCGGGAAAGGTTTACAGGTATTTGATCCCTAGCACGCCACCTGGTGGTTTCTGGACCGCGAGACCATGTACATTGTCATTTTTTAAGTCATTTTTTAAGAAGTTTAAGAAATTTCTCATCAGACCGGAAATGCATTATTTGGATGCAATTCCTAGTTTAATGCAGTTAAAGCAGTTCTGGAACAAGATAATGATCTACAAATATACTTACTAGAGTGGCTTTTGGAGGGAAAAACTTTGGCATTATAAATTTTGACACTCGGCGCCACCTGGTGGTGAAAAAATCTATTTCGCTATATTTTGATCACGTGACGACCAAAATTTTTTTTCGTAATTTTTTTTTCCTTTTTCTCATATATTATCAACCTCCAAAAAATTTTGGAACATCCCACCCTTTATTTCTATTAGTCGATATTAATGATGGACAATCTAACTATGTGTGTGTTCTGAAACACTCTCGTGCAGGTGGGGAGGTAGAACATCTCGTGCAGGTGAGGGTTAACGTTATTTAAAGATGTCCTCGTTTTGTTTCAGCGCTCTTGTTCATACTCTGAAACCTAATTTTTGCAACGAAAATACATTTTAGTAAAAATCCATCGAAGCCCTTTTTGATCAAAAATTAAATTCATTTTGCCAAATTGTTAAGACGTTCAATCCACGGAAGCTAGCTTTGAGCATTTCAAAACTAAATTTAAAATAATAGGGAGAGAATTCAAAACTGACCATGACAGAGAAAGAACGGAGGCTTTTTACATAAGAACAAAACGACCAAAAATAAATAAACAAACTGACCAATATGTATTCAGATTATTTTAAGTCTTAATCTTGCATTATTGACCCATTTTGACCAAGATAGCTATACAGTATATTTTCAGAAAATTGCCGAGTTGAAAGTTTAAGTTTTTGAAAAAGTTTCTTCGCCATAACATCATTTGTAATACAAATTTTGTATGATTTACAACTGCCTGAACCACAATGCATAAAAAATGCAAATTTGTTTTATATTTTCAGATTTTTGGAAATTCTAGATTCGTTTCTTGATAGATTTTGAACTTGGAAATTGAAAAAATCAGAATACAGCCTGAGTTTTATTAATTAGGGGATTTTTTTTCTCCAGGCGGCTAGACAGGGAGATTGAATTACCGTCAAATATGGGCATAACATATGACTCATTGGTAACACGTGAATTTTTATAGGGAATTATTTTCTCCGGAGCAAAAATCCCCCAATTTTGATTTAATTAATTTGAACCAATCAGGAACTAGTATTTCTAAAAATCCCCCAATTAAACAAAACTCAGGGCCTGAGTCTCAGGCTGTATATCTTTGAAAATGCTAATACTGTAATAAAAAGCGAAACTGTCAGATAAACCATGAGAAATAATTAACAAATAAAAATAATTTTACCTAAATTCAGCCACCTTCGATAGCAATCTACCGTTTTTTGAGTGTTTTTTCAAAAGACGATTTATAGAGTTAAAATTATGGATTTGAAAAAATTGGATAATACAAAGTAAGCTCAAAGGTGTCGCCTTTCATTTGAAAAAACTTCTATTTATAAATCAAATTTCACACCTAGAACATATCCTTTTCCCAACGGAACTCCATCTCAAAAACGTTTACTATCTCTATAGCGCGTGTTCGAATCCCACTGATGTTGTCTGAGTGATTGTTTTAATAATTGTTTGAGTTATTACACACCGATATAATTTAGCGGTCCCATTATCAAGACCCTTGCCTATAATCATACTCAGGAAAATCACTCAGATAACATCAGTGGGATTCGAACACGCGCTATAGCGATAGTAAACTTTTTTGAGATGGAGTTCCGTTGGGAAAAGGATATTCAATGGCTAAAATGGATCTCTATGCCTGGTGAGAAATCGCTCTTTTTATAAGTGCGGTGGTTAATCACTTGAATAACGTTTAACAGTTATCAAAAGGTGAGATTCAACAACCTACCGCTTAAAATGATGAAAGTCTCGCTAACCGATGCAAAATGCCATGCCAGTTGGTTTGTCTTGGGTGTGAGGGGAATTTACATACCCTTTATTGTGCGGATGTCAATCTTAGTTCCTCAACGTTGCAGTTGTTGTTCTAACTGGCCAATTTTTAATTAAAGCTTAATAAGAGACTGATCACTAGCTTGTATTTAATAAAACAGGATTTTTCTTTTGTATCTGCTGTTTACCCCTGAGAAGAATGAGGGGACATTGGGCTTTTGCACTTTAAATCTACCTGCTTTGATTGGCATTAACATTTTTTGTAAAAATAATTCTGAAAGTTAGGGGAGATAATGTCTGGCTGCCAGACTCTGGCAAGATTAGACCGCACATTTCGTGCGCTGTAATAAAGGAGATACTGAATTTTTGCCCAATAAATTTGGTAAGATTTAAATAGTGTATAGACTATAATATAATATTAATTAAATAGTATGTTATACGTAACATCCGGGAAGAGGACCCATTTTTAGTAAATGATACTGAAATTTTGGCTTAATTTACTCAAAATGGACCCTCTTCCCGGATTTTAGATGAAATATAGAAAGTATGTTTTTTACGGGCAAAATTATGAACGTTCAATAATATTTTCCAGTATAAAAATTTAAAATTAACGTGTAAAGTATCATAATTATCTAAAAACAATGTGAACGCATATAATATTTATTAACCCGTATGAGCACAGTGCCTACATATATGCACGAGCATACTTAAAATCATCAAAAAACGGCAAAAAAGCACTGTAGAATTGTCTCGTCCAAACACATTATAAAAATTTTTGCGGCGATTGCAAAAAAATAGTTTATTTTTTTTTAGCAAATTTTGTTCAAATATTATGGGGGGTTGATTTTTGAGATTTTTTTCTGAACTTTTACTTCTAAAAAAAAACAAATGCGACATATTAAGTCAATCAAAATTTAAAAATAGCCAGTTTTTAGGAAAGTGTTTTGTGCATGGTTAACACTCAAGGAACAGATATTTTTCTTCAGAAGTGATATTTCAAAATTTTCAATTTTAAGTATTTCACGAAAATATTTTAATCATTAAAAAATTAATTGAAGCAATTAAAAATTGTCCACATAGTCACCTTATTAGTATATAGACCCAGAAATAATATTAGAAGTGTACTAATCTGCTTTTATATGGAAAAATAACCATTTTTGATGAAAAATTTTGATTTTTTCATCAAAATTTTAGACCTATTTAAAAATAACTTTTGATTTATCATATATAGATCAAATCGGAAAAAGGATGACGTAGGTCAGATCCTTGTGCATCGATTCCAAGCAAAATAATTTGTGTACACCACTGTGAGCTTGTATCACGTGATATGCTATACCTTGTTCTAATTAGTAAATTTTCTAGAACTTAAAATCTAAATTCTAGAATATCAAATGTCGGATGCAGAAATATATTGTTTGAACTTTCTTATGCAAAAAAAGTTGAAACTCCAACTACCTTGGGCTTTCTGAAATCAGCATTAATTTTTTTTTCTGTGCTCACAGGGGTTAATAAATAGTATGTTATATCTAACATCCGGGAAGAGAGACCATTGTCAATATATCTGCTCTTTATATTTCCGTTTCATTTACTTATTCATAAGCAACTGTTCTGTTATCAAACAGAAAGAAATAACACAAGTTATACATTTAGTAGAAACATAATTATTTTTTCAATAGATGGCCAAGATGATTTTCTAAAAATTGAGTACTTTAGACCTGTTTTTACTGATGGATTTTGACATACAGCTGATTTAGCAAAATTTAAGAGAAGACCCAAAAAATTGAAGAATAAAATTTATTTTGAACGGTTCGTTGAAAATCAATTCAAATTATATTTTTGAAATTGTTATTGCTAACTCTATGGCCCATAGACTATGGCCCATAATCTATGGGCGATTTAATTCTTGAACTTCTACCATAATTATTTGTTTACCTTTTGAAAGTTTCAAACAAATCAAAACTAGTTAATCCTCTCAGGCACAAAGCCAAGAAAGTGGCTTTTATTTTTATGAAAAGACCGGAAATAACAAAAATAATTGAAATGGAAGCTCAAGGTTTAAATCGCCCATAGAGTATGCGATTAATTTTTGGAAAATTAATTTTTTTTTTGATAAATCGTTCGAAATATATTTGTATATCCTTTTACGAGGAAGGTAGATATTTTTGAAATTTGGTCTAGTACATCAGTACTTCTGAAGTGCATAATGTACAAGACCAAATTCGAAAAATATCTACCTTCCTCGTAAAGGGATATATTTCTAATTGTTTTTTTGATTTTTCGCGAAAAATGTTATAACACCTGGTTATTAGAGACCGGAAATTGGATGTTATTTTTGAGGAAGTCATTTTAAAAAAAATAAATTTCTAATTTTCTACAGTTAAGTTTTTTGTTCTGAGGTCTCTGACTTTATATTTTTCCGAGAGTAAATTCTTTAAAAATATCAGATTTTGAAAAGCTCTAGCATTTCAAAATAATCCACTTCTCCACAGCGGAAATGAAGAGCTGAACATTATAATTGTTTAAATATAATTATATAAAAATTTAAGACTATCCTTAACAGGCTAGGAAAAGGGAAGGGAATCGACCTTAGGAATCGTTAAGCTCTGAATTCACCACGAAAGCCGCTGGAGCGCAATAAGTAAAAATTAAGAAGAATGTTTTTTTTAAATAATGAACTTGTAGATGTTCTTGTTCGCAATCAAACTTTGGATTTCTTACAATATTTTTTCAATTGAATACACAAAGTTTAGATTAACTAAGTTCATAATAAGTTAATTTAACTTATTATGAAATTGGCCGTTTTTAAGAAAAGTTTTCGTTTTGTCGATTTTTTATCATCAAAAAAACTTTAAATTTACTTTTTTGTTCTTAATTTCGCTCGAATTTACATCGATATCATATTTTTCTTAATTAATTTTCTTGAGAGAAATAAAATATAGTTTTTTCCGTGCTACCAAATTTAATCTGTATATTTATCTTTCTGAAGGCAGGGTTTTTTAAACAAAAAATTATTAACGAAGCTTTTTCAAATCAAATCCACCCACAGTTTGGAACTCAATTTCGACCAAACAAATATCAATTTACCCTGAGAAAAGATGAGGTTTTAAATTGTCCTGATTTTGCTCTCTAGCGGCTCATGTGGTCACTTTGGAAGATTTTAAGTGTAATTTTCGACTTCCCTGAAACCAATTAATGAATACGCCAACGAAAAAATAGTCCAGCAAATGCTTCACATTTGCTCTCTAGCGGCTCTTGTTGGACATTTTAAGTGTCATTTTCAACTTCCCTGATCCAAATTTACTCATTATGTCAGCAATAAAGTAGTCCAGCAAATGCTTTGCATTTGCTCTCTAGCGGCTCTTGTGGCCAATCTGATTGTCATTTTTGGCATTCCTGATACAAATTAACGATAAATTTGGTGCAGCATATGCTTTGAATTTGGCCTGCGTTTTGTACCCTTGCCTTCATGAGGTCGATTTAATCTAGGCCAAAAGGGGGTGGCAGTAGTGCGATGCCGCGGGCTTATTTTAGGACTGAGAATCAACGAAGCTTGACAAATATTGTTAATAAGTGACACATGGCTTAACAGTTTGATATCAAATATGACTACATAATTTTTATAAAATAATCAGCTGTGTAAGTGTGATCACCGGATGTCTGACCACTTAGTGCTGCACTTTTTTAAAGTATATATAGGGCCATTTATTTTGACAAAAATTATATTCAAAATGTCAGCTTCTGAAGACACAATAGATATTCCATATCTAAGACATTTAAAATGCGANGCTAAAGTAATTTTTTGTATATAAACGCAGAAAATAATTAATTTTCATCAAAATGACTGTACCTTTTATGGGAAACATTGACCAAAACGGTTTACTAATAACAAAAGGTAGTAGTGAAACTCCAAATTTTTTGTATTGTACAAATGGTGCACGAAATTACTCAAAAAATTTTCATACAGAAGAAAATGAGAANAATCTTCAATTATATCTCAGGATGTGAGATTTTCTTTCACGTATTACATTATATTTAACGGGACGAACCCATTTGCCAGGCATCGCGATTGAAGAAGCGGCGTCGCAGACAATAGCGCAGTAAAGTCCGCAATATTGCCGCGCAAGTCTGATTATGTGTGGTTGTGAGTGTAGTATAAGACCGCGGGGCCCCGCGACCAATCAAAGTTGGATATTTAGCAAGTACAGTAGAATTGAATTCAATTGAATTTAAACTATATTTTCTCAGAATAAATTAATTAAAATAAATTAGACGTTTAATGAAAAATAACTGAATATAAATTTTTTGAGGCAGTAGAGACCACTCACAAATTAAGAATCCCAAATATAGGGCGCAAAACTGTGGGTGCTCAATCTGCCAATGATCCTTAACTCGCTGATATCCCGGGTTTATCCGGGAAACGGTACCAGATGTAAATTTATGAAATTATAACTTCCGCTAAAGTAATTTTTTGTATATAAACTCAGAAAATAATTGATTTTTCATCAAAATGACTGTACCTTTTATGGGACACATTGACCAAAACGGTTTACTAATAACAAAAGGTAGTCGTGAAACTCCAATTTTTTTGTATTGTACAAATGGTGCACGAAATGACTCAAAAATGATTCAAAATTTAAGAGAACCCGAAAAATTAAAGAATAAAATTTATTTTGAACGGTTCGTTGAAAATCAATCCAAATTATATTTTGGAAATTGTTATTGCTAACTCTATGGCCCATAGTCTATGGGCGATTTGATTCTTGAACTTCTACCATAATTATTTTTTTACCTTTTGAAAGTTTCAAACAAATCAAAACTAGTTAATCGGAGATGATTGGGAGACTGTCCCAAATTCTGGTTTGAACGAGCATTCTGAGTACTGTCAACTTTAGCTGGCAAAAGCGTATTTAATTCTTTTGTAAATCCGGTTATTACCACAGAAGAAGAATTGATAAATATCACACTTTCATTTGATGACTGATGCATTTGTTTAAAAAAATGTTCAAAAATTATTTAATTTGATGTCTAATTTATTTGTAAAATAAAATGTTTTAAAATTATTTCATTTCTTTATTTTTTAATTTGCAAAAATAACGATAATCTCCGAAAAGATAATTCTGAGAAAAGTAAGTTTGAATTCAATTATCTTTGAAAAATCTCGC
>SCLH01000392.1:0-16943 GCA_004367855.1 Oikopleura vanhoeffeni | reverse complement strand
GTTCGACCAGTTGTTACAACTGAATCTGAACTTGAAGAAAATTCAATTTGCTGCTCTGATTCAGAAGAAGAAATTTTTTAAAAACTGCTCTTAAGGGGGTGGTCGAGGCAACCTTGACCTTTTGAAACTGCGCCCCCAGAATAAACGGAGAACAGTAGTAACTTCATTATACTTTGTATGCAATGGCAAGGTTTTGATGAATCTTTGAGATTAAAAAAAAATATTTTCCATGTTTGGAATAGACTGTCCAACCTCTAGAAAAGTGCCAAAAATTAATCTTAAAATTTTTTGTCAGCCTTCGTCCATGACCCAATTTTTACGATTTTTCATAAATGATCATTTTATCCACGTGGGAATCGACGTTCGGGCCCGGAATTTTGATTTTTTCCTAGGTGGCGCTAAATCGCAAAAATGATCATGAATGCTGTGAAAAAATTAAAAAAAAAATGATTTTAAAAAAGGTCCAGATTGCCTTGACCACCCCCTTAATCTTTGAAAATTTATTTAAACTTTACTGTTTATTTAAATGTGAATAAAAAGTTTCACTTTATCCGTTATGTCCTCCTAATTATAAGCAAAACACTTTTTCGCTCGCAAACAAACATAATCTGCTCGCGGCATCACTCTACTGCCGCTAAAACAAATTGTCCAGCGTCTTCTGGTCTTAAATTTGGTCGAAATTCATGGTGCAAGGTTAATAGGTCTTAAAAATTCAAGAAAACGCAAGCCTTCCCCCTTTCGGTCCATCCCCGGGAAGGGAAGGGATCGATTTTTAAGGGGAAGAGGGGATGGACAGCTAGGGGAAGGGAACAGGGATGGAAAAAGTCTGTGGATCGTTCCCTTTTCCTAGCCTGATCTTTAATCTCAATGAGTAAACAACAATTAAGTCGCTAAAGCTATTACTTTTTCTATCATATGACTTCAAATTCGAGCCATAAAAGTGGATTTGGTGCCTGAGGCGGTTATCGATAGTCAAATAAGTATTACTTAGAGGGAGTTTAAGGAATCTGTGCCTGAGAGGGTTAATCAGCGACATGTCGCGAGTCCACACACTTATGTGTAACAAAGATTGCAGTTGGAACATAAATTTGGTTATCGAGTAATTTATCTCACTTTCTCAGCCATCCGAAAGTTATAGACCGGCAAATTTCTGATAAACTAAGATATTTTCTTAGAATATCAAGAATACATATGAGGATGTGATACATATTATTTATCTTTGGAGACGAACGGATATCTTCCGAAATTTTTATTTAATTAAATAATTAAATTGAAGGAATAGTACATTTGCTATTTATAAATTAATGAAATAACAAACAAAGTTGAACTTCAATTTGGTTATCTAAGAGTTTATGTCATCCAAGAGAACCAAATATACTTTTATCTTATAAAGGTCAGTATGATTAAATTCAAAAAAATTATGTAACATTGGTGCGTAAAATTTTTCAACGAAATTAATTATTTTTCGTCACAAAATTGTATCTGTAGTGTAATTTTTATTTGAGCAGGTTTTTTTTCGAAAAATTTGTGAAACTTCTTACAAATGTGATTTTCAACATACAAATAATTTATATCAATTATGGTAACGTTTTTGTGCTCATTAATTTTCCACCATTTTCACCATGAAATATTCGGGAGGCCCAATTTTTACATATAAATTATTATTAAATATTTTCTATCAATAATAAAAATCATACATAAATCGACACAAAAACCTGAAAAAAATCCAGAGCATAAATTTTTGGACATTATAATGTTTTGTGCAATTCTTTGACACATTACGTAGATCATAAAAGAAACGCTTTAGATCGAAGAATGTTTATCATACAGTAAGACATTATTCACTTAATGGTCATAATTGCTCATATCCCCTGTTTACATTTATGTAAATATAGGCAGCTCAATAGGCAATAGGCAAAACACAATAATTGACTATTTATGTTTTCCTGTTTATGTATAAGTTAAAGATAGCTACTACCAGGACTCTCAATATTCTAGTAATAAGCTGAATCAATCATTTACATGTATACAGTATGTGTTTTTTTTCGTGCGAACAGAATCTCAAGTGTCCGGGAGAATCGTGTATAATTTGGGAAGAATTTTCCCGAATTGTTAACCTTTTGTTTGCACGAAAAAAAAACACATACTGTATGTATATAGTTATAACTATAATAATTTTATTATAAAAATTAAATAATAATATTGTATTTTTTTAACGTTTCGATTTTTATTAAATCATCTTCAGAATGAAAAAAAATAATTTTAGTTGCAGAAAGTTGGAACCAAATAATTTGGCAGATGATTACCAAATTAAAAAATAATAATTGAATTTTTTTTTAAATGGCACTTTTGCCGCTGCGGCAACCTTTGATGGTGGGTTTTAGCAAAAATGCTAGTAAATATCATTTAAATAAACAATACCCTAGGTGATCGACTTAGTGATTGCTTGAGTGATTACATACCAATCAAATTTAGCGGTCCAAATATCAAGCACCCTTGCCTACAATCATACTCAAGACAATCACTAAGACAACATTAGTGGGATTCGAACACGCGCTATAGAGATAGTGAACGTTTTTGAGATGGAGTTCCGTTGGTAGAAGGATACACACTATTTTCATGGTTAAAATATTCTCGAAACGCTTGTTCAATTGAGCATGATTCGTTTTTTAAATAGACATCAAATATTTTTCAACTACATTCGTCAATAATTTTGGCATGATTTTTAAGGGCTTAATTTGCTAACCGATTAGTAATAGCAATAATTATGGGGTGACTGTCACGATACAAGCAGCTAGTAACGACGTTACTGTAACGTCCTCTTTATAAATCAAATATTTATTGTTTATCATTTTCGAATTTACCTAATTATAACTCTGACAAGATTTATATCAATTAATGAAAGTGTAATGTTTTTATACATATACTGAATTTATATACTGAATTTCAGTAACTGAAACAACGATTTTTTTCTTTACTGGAACTACCAGCCTAGGAAACGAAAATTTGAATAATTTATGCAAATTTCAACTTGGTCTGCTAAGGATAGTTGGGGAGAAATTCTCCCGGAGAATCCATGATATTGCTCCCACCAATCAAAATATTTGAAATTGAATACACGCTTGTTTCGCAAAATAATTTCTCGCCTACTTATTATAGAGCTATTACATTTTTGCTCGATGGATTCACCCCAACCATCCTTAAATTTGTCCGCGAAATAATAACACATACTGTAGGTCAAACATTGATTTCATAAATCACGAAAGCGTTTTCTACAATTTATAAAATAAACGATCTTTCCGGTACTCTTCGATCAGACTGTTTGCAGTAAACAGAAACAAGGACAAGCGAAAAGAAACTTTTCTTCAAAAATCCAGTTACAGTTGGAGGCACGTACAGTGCCAAACTGCTCTGAGACAGGGTACAAGTTTGACTAAAGAAAATTAAGTTTTTGCATTTTGTTTTTATGTTAGTTTTAGAAAGGATAAATAAAAAAATTTCCATAGATCACAATCAAAAACTAATTATTTAGAATTGAGTCGAGTGACGATAAAATTCATGAAAAAAATTTTTCCCCTGTACCAGTCACCGGAGCCACTCTTCGATAAAGCTTAAACCAACCTTTTCAAAGGGATGGCTTTTTCGGTAATTCCCCACCCCTATACTCCAATTTTTCCTACTTTTTGCTAGTAAAAAGGCTAAAAATAAGATAAAATCCATCTCTTCTGGAAGCCTGGGTTAACCACATTGTTACCACAAAAATTACTGAGATGGTGAAAACAACGATTTTCCACTCAAAAAGTTTCTTCTGTATTTAACAAAGGTAAATAGTTTGGATACAGAGAAATTATTAGAAAGAATACTATTATTTACATAATTTTTTTCAGAGCTTACTGTTTTGTCTAAATGTTCATCAATTTCTTAAAAATGTACTCTAGTATATGTACTCTTGAAAATCTATAACTGTAGATATAAAGAAAAATACTAGTCCATTTTGAGCTAAAATACAGGGTCGCCATGATCGATTCAATAACATATTAGAAATAACTGGAAAATAAGGATTTTAGTTTTGCTATACATAGTCGGTTATAAATCTTTTTTCCGACAAATATATCAGAAGTATCTGATTTGCCGACCAATCAGAAACGATTTTTCAAAATGATGATATTTTCCCTTCAAAAGCTATCTGAGAAAGCCTTATTCCTCCTTGAGTTTTGAAAGTCCATTTTTAAAGTTTTTAATAATATCTATTTCATTTCCAACGTTTCGCTATCTGAATGATCAAGATTCGAGAAAAAGACAAGGTTAATAGGATCTAAAATAATCCGAGTCTAGAACAGTGAAAGTTCAGAGTAAAAAAATTTAATCGTCGAATTACGTAGGTAAAACTTTTTTGTCAAAGCTTGATAATGCGAATAGCGAAACGTTGCTAATGTACTTAAATCATTAAAATTCTATCTTAGCCAGTTCCAAACATACATATACTGTATAAAGTACCTCGATTTCCGGTCCCGATGTTTGCTGTAAATATCAGAAATATAACTTGAGAAAAAATTGGTTGTCTCTTTGTTCGATTCTTAAGCATGTCTTATCCCAATATCTATTTAAATAGATATAAAATACATACGCAATTTCTAATTAATTCACGCCAAGTTTGTTCACATAGTACACATTAAAATATTTTTTTTAATTTCAGAACTATTTTACGAAAATGGCGACTGCACGAGATTACCTCAAATTGCTTATAACACATAGACACTTATGGTTCTTTATATTTTTGCCGCTTTTGTTGCTTCCTATCCCGCTGTGTATTTCTGGTGATATCACAAATGACAATGATCCAAATCAGCCACTGGATTCACAAAAAGTTGCAGAATTTGGGCAGAGATTTTTCAATATTTGACAGAGATTATGTAAAGAGCGATTAGTCGTGGGAAATATATGACTCGAAATGTAGGGCAACGTAGTGTAGTTGGTTAACACGCTAGAATCATGATTCATGACGTCGTTGATGATAGAGCCCCGGGTTCAAGCCCCGGCTTGTCTTTCCACTATTTTCAGGAATTATGATACCTTACAATTATTTACGGGGTAATAATGAAATATCAATGCATGCTAAACGAAATAATTTTTTTATCACAAAAACTTTCTAGAAAAAATTTAAAATGTTTATAAAAAGTATGTACCAAATCATAATGCAACTGCTGAGGAAATTTTCGAAAAAAAAAACATTTTGATCTCGTTGCAGATTAAAAAAATGTCCTCAGACGAAATTTAAAGTCTCCTCACGTGACAAAAAAAAATTACTTTTTATTAATTTTGGGACAAAACCAGGAAGTTGGTTGCACACCTAGTGCTCACAGGAATGATAATCACCTATTTGGTAAGTGACCTAAGACACCCAACGTTATTAAGTTTTTTTCCTTTAATTTCTTAATTTTTTTGAACGTTTTATGGGGGTGGTCGTCGCATTTTAAAGGTTTTTAATGGCCAATTGTCGCAAAAGTACAAATCGTTGGACCAAATATTTTTGCTTTAATATATTTGAACAAAAATCTCTTATCCAAAAAAAATCTAAAGTGACAATTGGGTCGTCCAGTCAGAAATGTGATCACAAAACTGACGGAATTATTTTTTCAAAATGTATTTTGACCGTATTTTAGGGGTCTCAATCAAAATGTATCTCCTCCCTGGATTTTTAAGTTAAACATTCGAAACCGCTGCTGAAGAGTCCGTGCAGATCATAATAGAGAGTTTTGTCCGATTTTTTTTCTCAGTTTATTATAAATCGTGTTTTGATTTACCAAAAATTGATAAATTTCATCTTATTTCATGCAAAATGAACCCTCAAAAAGTGTTTTTCTGACCATATAATACATGGCATGTATTAAGATAAAAAGACTACCCCTATACTAGCAGTCGTCTATATTTTAATAAAATATACATTATAATAAAAGTGGGAAAATTTGTTTCTAAAGCCACCCCTTTAAGGTCATTTGATATAAACTACATCAAATAAAAAAACAGAGTAGACAGTAAAGATTATACCGAGAATTCTGATCCCCTAAAAAACACGTTCCGAAATATAATCTTTGAAAACGAAAAAATTAAAAATAATAATTAAAAAAATTAAAGGATTTTTTTTGAAATTTTTTTTTCTGATATATTGAAAAATTTTATCAAGATATGTTTTAATAATCTTAGCAACATTTTGGATTTTTGATGTTCTTCCTATTTCTGTTACTGCATTGTTACCCTATATTTTACTGCCATGTTTTGGTCTCTTGGATTCAAGTGTTGTTGCAGCAAAATACATGTCAAATACCAACATGTTGCTTATCGGAGGTTTTATGATAGCGATTGCTATTGAAGAAACAAACCTGCATAAGGTAAGATTCCAAAATAATTTCTAACAAGATTTTTTCAAATATATTTTTGATAAATTGTTTATAACAAGTTCTGATATTTTAAAAACCTGAAATGTTTTTGTATGAATATAAACATTCAATTTCTTATTTATCGGCGTGTTTTCATATCTAGGTCTTTCTCATCATTTATTATGTGACTGTGACGACAAATAAATGAAGAAACGTTATAAAAAGTGTTTTGTTGAAAAAATTTTTGATCTTTTTGTTGGAAGAAGTATTTATTAATAAAAAATCACACAAAATACACAATGAAAATCTTAAATCTAGCTCTCGGAATAATTCCAAAAAACAGCCTGAAAAATTTTTTTGATCTTTTTGTTGGAAGAAGTATTTATTAATAAAAAATCACACAAAATACACAATGAAAATATTAAATCTAGCTCTCGGCATAATTCCAAAAAACAGCCTGAAAAAATTTTAAATGCAGTTAATAAAATTGTTTTTGCATGTGATCAAATTAATTTTAGAAGTTCTCGTGATAATTTTCCTAGGTTCTCTGTGTCCATAAATTTTTTGCTGTGTAAAAAATTTTGATCAATAAACGTTTGATCATTTATTTATGATCGAATACACTTGTGATCAAGAACACTTTTTTGACCGATATTTTTTTTAAATAAATTCAATTGCAAGATTTTTATCCATTAATACCTCCTCGTTTTTTGTTAGAAAATGCATTTTTGAAATGTTATTCTTGAATGTTTTACCGTTAAACAAAGCATAGTTGTTTAAGGGAGTGGGTGTCGCAAATTTGAGCCTCTTCCAAGGTCATTTCTCGCCAAACTAGCAAAGGTGATATTCCAAAAACATTTGTAACTAACAAAACCAATCTTCGCGGTAATTTTGAACTTAACAGTAATATGATACAATCCCACCTACGCTGACACCTACGCTTTTAAAAAGCTTATTAAAAAGACACGCAGTTCGTACCTCCTCCTTCAATTTTCATCTTTTTTTCATTATTTTTTTGTGTCAGGCTCCGGAGAAGCCTTACAAATAATGCAAAAGCGCTTTTGTTTTTACATTTTGCTTTCAGCGGACAAAAACGCGAAAAAAACAAAATTTTGAAATGGTCAGTTTGGGAGGCTCAGGCAAAAGCTATCTCCTCCACCAGTTTGAGAGAAACAGTTTCGACTCATACTGCATCTGAAAGCACAAGACTTGTTTGACAATAAACTAAAGAGTTTTTTTTGAAATTTTGATTCGGCGTCTCTTGGGGGCCCTGTCAACTTTTCATTTTGCGCTTAAATTTTTGACAAAATTAAGAAACCAGAAAAAATGGTTCAGAATAATTTTTTCCGTAACTACAAACACTTTTAAGGATTTTGGTGCAATTTTTAACTCGGTAGCGTCAAAAGAAAACAAATGAGCGCACTTTCAATTTAAATCATAAATAAATCAATAATTTTTGTTTTCGTTTTTTGCCTTTTTTGGCCGCCTAAAGCAATATTTTAGAACAAAAGAAATTTTTCATTATTTGTTAGGCCTCACACAAAAAAATAATTAAAAATGATGAAAATTGAAGGGGTAGGTACGAACTGCGTGTCTTTTTAAGAAGCTTTTTAAAAGCGTTGGTGTCGGCGTAGTTGAGATTGTATCAGATTACTGTTAAATTCAAAATTACCGCGAAGGTTGGTTCTGTTAGTCACAAATGTTTTTGGAATATCACCTTTGCTAGTTTGGCGGGAAATGACTTTGGAAGAGGCTCAAATCAACGACACTTACTTCCTTAACCAGTGTTCTAAAACGGGATCGGGATATCCCGACCCGAGTCGGGATTGGAAATTTCGACTTAGGTCGAGACCGGGCGGGATCGGGATTGGTTTGTTAACAACAATTGTGCGTATAGTTGGAACCCGAGAAAAAACCTACGTAAGCCTCCGCAAAAACCTACGCATTTGAAAAATAAATTAATTCGTTCNAAACGTTCCTAGGGAAAAGATAGGCGTTTTTTAGCCAGCAAAAAAGAAATATCCGAGTATTTTTATCAATCAAAAGCGACCATACAAATTTGTACAGTGTATACTTTTTTCACTTGCGAAGTGAAAATTGTCCTTTAGCTAATTACGGCCAATTAATAATGGTAACTAGGTGGTAACTTTAGGTGGTTTGAAAATAAAATCCACCTAGTAACTATTTTTTATTGGCCGTAATTACCTTATGGACAATTTTTACTTCGCAAGTAAAAAAAATACATACTGTAGTTCCGACCTTTTATTTTGATTATTCAGTACAATTTATTTCTCTTAATAATCTGCACATAATTTTCTCCCATTCTTGCCCAAACGTAAAACTTGCCCATAAGAAAGCCCGTAAAATTCGACGTAGGTTATAGAATTTCTTATAAGAATCGTGTCTGTGATAATCCGCTGAGTTTCAAGAACAAATGCTTTGATAATATCCATCAAGGGAGCTTTAGGATTTTTTTCGCAGACTTTCTTTGCGGACTTCAAGAACCTTTAATTTCTCTTCGACCGATAAATGATAGTTTTTATCAGTGGTCTTATTTTTTTCCTTGAAACCTTCTTTGAATTCATGATTTTTTTTAAATTTACTTTATTTCATTTTTTGGATGAAATCAAATTTATACATACACTAGAAATTCTAGTCTAGAATATATGTAAAATTCCCCTTAAATCACCAAAAATTCTTACTTTGACCATATTTTAACGCAATTTTAAACTCCAGATATTGTACAAATTGACCAATCAGAGCACATTTTCCCAGAAGTACGCGTATAGTTGGAAAGTACGCGTATAGTTTAAATTACGCGTATAGTTGGGGTTTTTTGGCGTCAAACTTTCCAACTATACGCCGCACCCCCCTGTAATTATTTAAATGTTTTGATAAAGTTAGTTTTTTCTATTTTTTTTAAGAACAAATCCTGCCATTTATTGCCCGTTGAAGAAAAGTTGTAGGAATTTGTACCGGGTTTTCAAAATTTTTCATTAATAAAATCAAGTTTTTAGCGATATCATTTTCTCAACGGAACTCCATGTCAAAAACGTTTACTATCTCTATAGCGCGGTTGGTCTAGGATTGTCGTAGTATTATTATAGGCAGGAGTGCTTGATATTGGGACGCTAAATTTGATCGGTGTGTAATCAAGCAATCACTAAGACAATCAATAAGAAAACATCAGTGGGATTCGAACACGCGCTATAGAGATAGTTAATTTTCGATAGTTTTAAAGCCAAACTATCATTATTTGAATTTGATATATATGAATATAAGAAAGATACAATAAGCGAATTTCAATCATAAAATATTAGTCAAAACTTTTTTAGTCAATTGATGAGCCAGTTTTATAACTTTTGAAAACATGATACCCCGGAATGCATCAAGAAAGTAAAAACTAGACATCCTGTATAATCTTAAAATTAACTGTTTTTCAGCGAATTGCCCTCGGAACCCTCAAACTTGTTGGATCTGATCCTCGAGCTCTCATGTTTGGTTTCATGTTTGTCACTTGGGTTTTGAGCATGTGTATCGCCAACACGTCTACCACAGCCCTTATGATTCCTATCGTCATTTCTGTTCTCGATCAACTTCACGAATCCGAAAACAAAGAAATTGGATTAGATAAATTGGAAATCGAAGAAGGTTTGGAAGTCGGACTGGAGCAGACAAATTTGGGATATGATTCGGCTAGAACTGTTGCGATAAATCCAAAATCTTTTGATTCAGAAATAAGAATGAGTGATGATATAACCGATTTTGGAGGATCTATGGATTTAGAAGCATCAACACAAGTTTTGGATTCTCAAGGAGAGGATCTTCAAATTGTACGATGACTCGATTTTTTTTCAGAATTATCAACTAATATCATTTTAGTAATATGCCACATGCAGGAAGGGGCTTATATTGGCAAAAAATTTTTGCCAGAAAATTCCGGCGATATTTGGCAATTTAGGCAATATTGGCACGTTCGGCGATATAAAAACAAAAATTAAGTGTTTCTTTCAATATGAAAAACGTGTCGGCGTTCGAAACTTTTCTCAGTTTTTTGATGGGTTTTCCAATAGGTGCAAAATTACCAAAATGCGAATAATTAGGTATTTGACCAAAAGCAATCAAAAATTTTAATAAGTAGATTTAGGAAGTTTGATCTTTAAAATGACGTCATTCATGAAATTCTCATAGTAATTTGTGATAAAAACCTTAAATTGCGTGGGCGTTTTGGCGATTTTAGCATTTTCGGCGATATGTGTACTAAAAGTTTTTTGTACAAAAATCGTGAAATTGCGTTAATTATTTTTGGCAAATTTGTCGAAATGGAACTTCAGATATCAGTTTTCGAAGTTATCTGACTGTTTTGGTTTTTATGAAAGTTTATATAGCGTTTTAATTGAAAACTTTTCAAATTATATCTGATTTTTACAATTTTCAAATATATTTTTACGAAAAGATAAATTATACTTATGTTAATCATACCAAAAATTCAAATAAAGATAGAAAATATTAACATTTTGCCGATCCACGTATACAGTCGTCAAAAGAAAAAGTCTCAAAGAAATTTCTGCTCGAACTACAAGTATCATAGCAGACGACGAAGAGGAAATTTACAAGAAAAACCCTCTCGACATCGGTCTTTTACTTTGCGTTCCATTTGCCGCATCAATCGGTGGAACTGGTACTTTTACCGGTACTGATTTGAATTTATACTTGGCTGGATTTTACAAAGACTATTATGGAAACTATTCGGAACCGGGCAGTGGTTATCAGGATATTACTTATGCTAACTGGGCAATGTATGCATTATTTCCGTCTTTTATTACTTTTATACTTTCATATATTTGGCTTCAAGCTTTCGGTTTTGGATTTAATCCATTGACCTGGTTTAATTGTGGTAAATGAAAGTCAAAAATTTAATATAAGTTTTCAAATTTACCTTGATTCTATGAAATATCGATTACGGGGCCTCCTGGTCATTTTTCACTAGATTTTTAGCTAACATTTTTATATAATTCGGCTTTTGATAACAACTCATCCGATTACATTTTTAGATATCTCAAACTAAGCACAAATAACTTGTAAATAATATAATAATATGATAAAAAATTGGTCCATCGGATTTTTTTTTCTGAGCTTACTGAAATTGTTTAATTATTAGTTTTTCTCAAAAAATAGGAAACAATGGTCGGATTCGGACCAATTTTTTAATTTTATGATTCACAAGATATTTGTGCTCAGTTTGAGCTATCTAAGAATGTAATCTGATAAGTTGTTTTCAAAAGCCGAATTATATAAAAATGTTGGCGAAAAATCTAGTAAAAAACGACCAGGAGGCTCTGTAATAACTTACTTTTATCAAATGCAAAAAAACCCGAAAAATTAGCATTCAGCTTCGGCAAGTTCAGCTTTTAGATTTAAATTGGAAATCTCGTCGATATCACAAATAAATCGACTTAGTTACATATTGTATACATATGAAAATCTTGTCTATTTTTTATTTGATAACAACGTTTC
Source organism: Oikopleura vanhoeffeni (assembly GCA_004367855.1). Classification (NCBI taxonomy): domain Eukaryota; kingdom Metazoa; phylum Chordata; class Appendicularia; order Copelata; family Oikopleuridae; genus Oikopleura; species Oikopleura vanhoeffeni. The sequence goes on along the minus strand of SCLH01000392.1, from coordinate 5,049 downwards.
GCTAATGCATTATCAAGTATTAAAATGATAAGTTTAAGCGGTTTGAAGATTTTTTGTCTTAAAAGACAATTCTGGTCTAGAACTTACAAGACATTCTTCAATAAATCGACAAAGTTTTAAATCTGAACTTCTTGTCTGAATTTAATTTTATTTTTACCAAAAACTAGACAATAATACTTTACTATATAAATAAATATATATAAATAAATTTTGACTTGTTCAAGCACAACAATCTGGAGCTGATCAAGTTATTGCCGACGAATATAACCGACTTGGGAGTATGAAACAAGGAGAATATATTTCATTATTCTGTTTTTTGGCGGTAGTAGTTTTGTGGGTTACCCGGGATCCAGATGAATCTGTCGATGGTTGGGCTGCTGTTTTTCCAAGGCCGGAATATATGACCGATGGAATGTCTGTAATTCTTGTCGGAATTTGTCTTTTTGTTCTACCAAAGGGTGATTCTGGACTTTTTGCTATTTTCAACTGCTTCAGATCTGAGGAGAACAAAATTGATGTCAGTAAGTATATTCTGTTTTTTATCTAAAAAAATCGATGAGAAAATTTCTGATAATCAAAAATAAGTTTATTTTTAAAAGACGATTCGGAAATTTTTTTGGCGACAAAAATTCATGGTCGAACCCTCTTAATGAGTTTATGTAGAATTGAATGAAATAATATTTGAACTAGAAATAACTGTCTAATATTTGGTCAAAACGTGTCTTATCAGCCATTTAAAAAGCATTTAGTTCGTCGTTAAACTCGTCGGTTCTAATGTTTATCCGTATCAAATTTTAATTTAATTTTATGATATATTTTATGAACTGTTTATTTTTAAGTCACTAAATTCCTCTGAAGATCTCATAAACTTTTCATGAGTACGTTGTTCCAAAAAAGGTCATCAAGATTGTTTCTTGCGTCACTAATTTTCAAACAGAAATAATTTCAGCACAAAAAAATGATAAAGTAGCTATTGCGTAAAAGTTCGACGTGAAATCGAATGTATTATATTTTTCCACGAACTAGATTTTTTATTTTGAGAATAAAATTTAAACTTATGTTTGTGTATACATACATATATTGTATAACATCTACCATGTACAAGATTTTTTTAAAAGGGCAATTTTTGACTCAAGTCATCCTAAAAATTAAGAATTTATACACTCTGTAAATTAATTTATCGGGAACAACAATAATCGATAAATTAAAGGAGAACGGCACATGATTGGTCAATTCACTTTATGGAGTTTTGCGAAAAAAAATAAACATACAGTATGTAACATACTGTATTTTTTACAATAATGATAAAATTTATCTTTTCAGCATATTTTGGCAGACTTTGCGCAAAATCTGAAAACACGAGCTAAAAAACGACATTTTGACCCAGATCCCCTTAGAATAATTTTTCTGGTATTTTTCAAATATTTTAGTTTTATAATAAATTAAACTTAAGTGGTAAAAATGATAAAAAATCTACCGTTAAAAAATAAATATTTGTTTCTAGCCATGGGTCCAGGAAAGCCAATTCTAACATGGCCAATTGTCCAACAGAAAACTGGATGGGGTGTCTTGATCCTAATCGGTGGTGGCTATGCAATTGCTGAAGCATCAGATGAATCTGGTTTTTCTGATTGGTTCGCAAATCTTCTTGCTAGAATGGTCGAAGGATGGGTACCGTGGACTGTATGTCTTTTATGTTCTGTAATGGCAGCGATGTTCACGGAAGTAACTTCGAATTCCGCAGCGTGTGCATTATTTGTTCCTCTACTCAACAAACTCGTGAGTGAAATATATTATTATTATTGTTGGTTATGATTGAAGTACTCAGCTGAATGTCATCTTTTTGGAGTTAACATAGCGATAAAGTTATTGCACTTGAGTTAAACTAGTCTGGAATGGCTTCATTTATATAATTTTGAAATAGTGAATTTTTTAGTTATATAACTAATAAGATATTTATATTTACTGAATTAATTTTGAATCGTCAAATACAACCGACATGTTTATATCGAAGAACCGATTCTTGAGCGCTAGGCCAAGTTATGTTAGATTAAAATGCTATGTTCTTGTATAAATTAAAAATTTCCTTTACCAGCCCGAAGTAGGGCCCCTATAAATTATACTAGCAGAAGATACGAAAGTCATCGTTTTTGAAAATACGTGTATCAAACAGTTTGATAAGAACTCTGATTCAGTGTGATTTTAACTTAAAAATGATAATATTATTATTGTTTATTTATTTGCAGCCATGGTAAGACCGTATACTAATCACTTCTTCTACTTTTCAGAGGAATCAGCTTTTTGCAAATCAGTTTTAATAATATTTGGTCGGAACTTAATAATATGAACTGGTTTTTTGGCATTTTTAAGAATTTTTTCTTCTTTTTAGTTTGTTTGTTTTTGCATTTTTTTGACATAACTCCATCAACATAATTTTCTCCGCTTTTAATCATTTATCATAATAAAGCATTGACATTTTTGCAGAAAACGTTACCGGAAATTAGACCCAATTTTATTGATGAATTCCATCAAATTATATTAAGTATCCTTTTTTTGTTTTCAAAGTAGCTTAACCCTCCGAGGACAACCTTAAAATCACACGTTGAAAGGAGTAGTGGCTACGCATTCTAACCAAAAAGTGATAAAGGGATATGATATGCCTTTTGAAAGGCTAAAGCCACTTTAAATCAGCCAAAAATGATGGAAAAAATGATCGCAGAAACTTCTCCTTCTGATCCATTTAAAAATTCAACAATATAAATCTAAAAATATTTTTTAAAATTTTTTCGGATAATTGGTTCAAATTTTATGACGAGTTGATTGAAAGCCGATTTTTCGCTAAAGTTTTACTTCCGGAAAAATACTTTTGATTCAAATTTGGAATTAAAATTTCAAATAAGCCAGTTTTTAGGAAAATGTTTTGAGTACAATTTGCCGAAAAAATTATCCTACTGGACATATCTGAAGCAAACATATTTCTTCCGGACTGAAATTTCAAAATATCCTATTTCTATATTAGTATGAATAAAATGATATGTCTTGAAAACATATAGAATTAGTGAAAATTATGCCAGAGTGGTACTATAATACCATATTTGCCTTGATATTGTAATAATAATCAAATAATTTCATTAAATCGAAAAACTAACATTTTTTTCTAAAAAACTTCATTTTTTCATGAATATTTTGAACTTATTTAAAAATATTTTCTGATTCCCAACAGATATACTTAATCAGACAAAAGTATTAAGTAGAACAGAGCAGAGAGTTCTTAAGATAAACATACATTTCCTGGAGCCTACCATGAGGTAGTATCACGTGGTTTAATTAACTTTTCAAACGTTTTTTTCTAGAATTAAACATAAAATTTCTAGAATATGAAATTGTTTTTCAAAAATTCAACTCTTCAACTTGATCATTAAGGTAAAATTGAAGGTGGATCTCATAAAAGTTTTCTGTAAACAACGCTCAAATAATAGCCTCCTGAAAGACTTCCGTGCCTCGGCGTAACTTTTTTTATATGCTTCGGAGAGTTAAAAGTTTATGGTTAACACTATTTTTAATTTTAGTAACATTTGGATTTATAAATAATTGAATTATTTTTATTTGATTCAAAATAAGAAAAAAAATGTTTTATATCGAAAAAAATAGAAAAACCGGTCTTTATTTGAATTAAGTTTTTCTTAATTGAGTTTTCAATTAAGTTTTTATACTAGTACAATATATCTTATTCCTAACCTAAGTCCATCTAAAAAATGCTACTATCTCTATAACGCGTGTTCGAATCCCACTAATGTTGTCTTAGTGCTTGTCTTGAGTATAAGTATCGGCAAGGGTGCTTGATATTGGGACTTCCAGAGTTTATCTGTGTGTAATCACTTAAGCAATCACTAAGACAATATTAGTGGGATTCGAATACGCGCTATAGAGATGGTAAGCATTTTTAAGATGGTCTTAGTAGATGATCTTTGAGAAAAAGATATAAGATATAATAAACTTAGAAGCAGTATCTAAGACAGAGATCGGCATATGAAAAGGTGAAACTGAATCGTATCGTATCTAGGGGGTGGGTGATTAAAAAACTGGATCGTATCGTATCGTATCTAGACTCTAGATCCGATCCAGTTTTTATTTTACCCCCCCTAGATACGATACGATCCAGTTTTTTTTACACCCTCTAGATTCTAGAGGCCCTCTAGTAGAGGGTGTAAAAAAACTGGATCGTATCGTATCTAGGGGGGGGAATATAAACTGGATCGTATCGTATCTAGAGGGTGTAAAACGATTCCGAAAAATACGATACGATCCAATTATGCCGATCCCTGATCTTAGATACTAGATAAATTCAATCTGGAAATTTTCATCATTGCTGAGTGTATTTGCAGAGCGTCATCATTTGGCTTTACAGTCTATAAATCTACAAAACTAATGTTAATACAGTTGTTTTCATTATTGTCTTCAGATGTGAACATCTTTTACAGAATATTATTCTGGAATTTTTTTACAAAACTTTCGTAGTCGATTATGTTTGATCGTCAAATATGTTCTAATTAATTTCGTTCGACCACAATTATGATACAGAGTTTCAATTCTCATTTTTATTGAATTGAAGAAAAATAAATTTCCATTAAAAAATGTATATCTTTGGACAAGCTATAGTGACAGCTATTAATTTTGCAAATTATTTAACTTTGTTCAAAAATTCAAAGTTTTTCAAATTGCAGTACATATTTGTATTGCATTTGTTATATAACCTGAGTTATTTGAAATATTTCTAATTTTTTTAAGGCGTTAAATATTTGTGTTCATCCATTGTATCTGATTCTTCCTGCCACGATTGCTTGTTCGATGTCCTTTATGCTTCCTGCAGCAACTCCACCAAATGCTATTGCTTTTGGAACCGGAAAACTGAAAACAATTGACTCCGTAAGTTTAAAAATTATCGAATTTCAAGCCAAGTTGAAACCTTATAATTGTTGTTCAAACCGAGTGATCTTTTGCAAACAACATTTAAGGGGATTGTGGGTGCAGTAGTTATTTTCGACCACG
>SCLH01000391.1:293125-308732 GCA_004367855.1 Oikopleura vanhoeffeni | reverse complement strand
CTGCTGGGGAAAAATTGAGAGTGTGTTTAATCATTTTCGTAACATGTGTTACGAGTTATGTAATGATTTAAAAATAATTATATAACGATGCCTAAATGTGTTTTTGAATCCGCGCCTGTGATTGGCTGGCGTTAGTTAAGCAATAGGCGTGGAGGCGCGCAAAAGTGGAAGCGCGATCCAAAAGAATATAGGGAACGATATATTCAATAATCATAAACAGCGTTCACAGAACAATAATTGTTTTACGTTTGAACATTCCAAACAAAAATAAGACTGTTAAAAAGTAGTAATATTAACCCAGCAATTACAACAATTTACATATAGAACCCCCTTAAAGTATATTTCCGATAAAATTTATTTCTTCTGAGACTTCGTCCTAACATGATTGTCTTTTATTTTGTAGGCTGATTTTGATTATCTTACATGTATAAAACACAGTAGATATCCTCAAAACCGGCTCTACATAATAAATCATTTTAGGGTGAAGTTTGATATGAATTAATTAAATCAGGCATGAACTGTAAAATCCTTATTTGAATTATTTAAATAAATCCCTGAGATTTACCTTTTGGCGCCTTCTTGCAGGGGACCCTATTTTTGGATGACCGTGAGAACACCACTTTAGTGGTTTTTTGCCAAATTTTAGTAGAGACTACCCCCCTAAACTTTTTGCCTACTTTCTATCCTGAATATAACTCGTGAACTTTAGGCTTTTGCTGATGCTCTTTTGGTGATCCCAAAAACTCTTGCCATCAACTCCGGTCACGATCCCATGGACGTAATCGTCACTCTGGAATCGGAAACCCGACTCAACGGCACCCCAATGGGAATCGACATCGAAACCGGCGAAGCGCTCTCACCCGAGGACGCTGGTATCTGGGACAATTACTGCGTTAAGAAGCAGATTCTCGACTCGGCTACCGTCATTTCCGAGCATTTCCTCCTCATCGACGAAATTATGCGAGCGGGTTTAGCTACCCTTAAGGGTGGGCCGGCTCCTTAATGCCGCAGTGCGCGAAAGACCCGATTATGAAGACAAAGACCACGACTCCCGTGGTTTAACCTTATACTTCAGATTTAGTCCAATTATATTTTTCAATTCCATTTTACTAGAATTTTTCTATATTATCCCTGTCAATTTAGAGTAGTTCAAACATGTGATTAAATGTATTACACCTCCATCCTCATTGTTTTATTTCTTTTGTTTCAAAAATCTATCAGATTGGATCGTTGGATAGATTTTGTTAAGAAAAATATTTTATTTCTGAGAGATCGGTACTGGTACATACGATCTTTCTAAAATTTTGGCTCATAATTTAACTTTTCAAGCTACGTTTTATTCGATTTACAATTTTTTAACTGGTGATTTTCGATGTTTATTCGAAAAAACAATAATTTTTGGTAAATATACGGTCAAAACTAGAAATCTAAATTGCGGCTCTGCAGCGCAATAGCCGATTAAAAGTTATTTTTTGAACCAAAATATCAGACAGATCGTATGTACCGATTCCGACTTATTTAAAACTCCGTTTGTCAGTATCTTATAAAAACGGACTTTTGTCAAAAAATCAATAATATCGATTAAAATCATGTAATTATCAGTCATTAGATGCCGACGATTCTGCTTTTTACGTGTACCAGGAAACTAATTTGAATTTATGTTGTTCGGCATCAAAGTCTTTTTTGGTTTTGAGAGACAAAAAGTTACCTTATAGATTCTTGCAATTTAAAAATTGATTCACAACGTTTCGAGTATATTTGAATGAAGGGTTAACACAGAAATGTCTTTGCTAATTTTAAGTCTTCATTTGGTCGCTTTTTTTAGGTGGGCCAAGTTAAGGGGTCATGATGCCCGAGTAACTTTAAAATCTTATTCCATATTCTTTTAAAAGACAAATAAGATTTTAAAGTTACTCGGGCATCATGATGGATATGTAACATATCATATGTTCTGAGAGAACCAGACTAGATAGCGACAAACGGTTTTTTGCATCTGAATCTTAACCGAAGTTGTAACGGTGGAAATTTTTCTTTTCTTCCGGTGATTACCGGTAATTCGCAAAAATTCTCGGAAGCCAAAAAATTTTCTACCGCATATTTTTTTCAAAGGTTTCACATGCAGAAAACCATTTGTCGCTATCTTGTCTAGTTATCCCAGTCGAAATCATAAGTGGCCCACCTAAAAAAAATACGAACCTTTTTTGTTAAGAATCGGGTAATTTTACAGCAATCCTACTTATTTTCGGTTATTATATACCTAGGATGCGCCGCGGGCAAATTTCTAACTTTTGAACGGTTGCTGTTAAAGAAAAACGAAAAAAAATCTTGGGCAAAATTCAAAATGAAAGAATATATTTTTTTTCGAAAATCCGATCTTTTATTGGTTAAAATACCGTTTTTTGTTTAAATTGGGGTTGGTGAGGTGGCGTTTTTTTTATTTTAGCTTTTTTCCTGTTATCCTGAAAATTTGACACACTTGGACAAAAAATGAATTAGTTGAATCCTAGAATGAGTAGATCTGCCGCTGATGCCGAGACCCTTCGTCCGATAGCGGAAAAGACATGCCGAGATATTGTAGGATTTTCCGATGGAACTATTATCATGGCAGCCACACAATGTATTTTGCAAAATATGACAAAAGATAAAGCGGTCAGATTGCTTACGCCGTATCTTGCGAGTTCGACGCCAGATTTTGTAGAGTCACTTTTTAGAAATGTTGAAAATTGTGACCAAATTGTAAATGAAAAGGAAAGGATGCGAAAATCTATAAATTATTCAAAGTTATATTTAGATAGGTTTTTCACATATTGAATCGGGTAGCGTTTCCTATATACCTCCGAGCCATTCGATAAAAAACTAGAAAATTCTAGGCAATTTGGAGTTTTTTACTGTAGTAAAGTGCCTTTAACGGGACAGGCTGGTACAACATAATTCATTTAAACGGACGACCTAGTATGACGAGTTTGGGTCAAAAGGTCCTGCTAGCGTGAATTTAACCCGGCACTTTGGCAATTTAAACTGTCCGTTCCATTAAAACGGACAATTTGAATTGCCAAAGTGCCGGTTTAAATGCACGCTAGCAAGACTTTTTGACTCAAACCCGTCATACTAGGTCGTCCGTTTCAATAAACTTTGCGGTGGAACAGGTTTTTGTCAAACTGCTATCATGCGCTTTGACAATTCAAATTTAGAGGGTTCAGTTCACTTTGAAAGATTTTCTTGAAAATTTTTATCGGACTCAAAATCACAATGATGGTAGTCTCGCATCTCTTAGACATCATGTTCGGTGACTTTAGTCTTAAGAGACTTCTATGTCCGAAAATGAAGACTGATTTTTCTCAATAACCACACATCTAATCACTCTAATTATTTCAGCAAAAATAGAAGCTCGCACAGAGATTTAATCCGACCGAGCCGATTTTTTGAGTATTACTTGTTCAAAAGATAAAAAAATATTTTTTGAACCAGATCAGCTGGAAAAATTTGGTCGGATTAAAGCTCCGTGGGAGGTTATATTTTCACATAAATAATTGAAGTTATGAGATGTGTAGTTATTGGGGAACATTACTTTTCATTTTCGTTTTTTAAGTCTGCCAAACTTGAGGTCTGAGAGATGCGAGACTACCATCATTGTCATTTTTCTGCCGTATAAGGCTAATGAAAATTTACGATTTCAAGAAAATTTTAATGGACACTTTGAATCGCCAAACGTTTAAAGTTTAAACATACTACAACTGTACTGTCTTACATACTTTTCTGTAAATTTCACTACGGGAATTTCGCAAATAGCCCGTCTCAGCAATGCCTACAAATGACAAAAGTCGAAAAAAGCGTTTTCGAGATTTTAATGACGTTATCGACGAAACACCACATAACGCTCATGAGGACATTATTGCAAATTTAAAAACTGGCGCAAATCCAGCAGCAAATACTGTGATGATGGAGGCGAAAAGACAGATCGAAAACCGAAAGAAATTTTTGAAAAATTTGACTTCGAAGGAAATTTCAAAAGTTGCGGATATCCAAACGTTATCAAAGGAAGGAATGGACAAAGCGAGAAGGGCAGCTGAATTACAGGTACCAACTTACGAAAAAATATAAAATAATTCAAAAGATAAGAAAGTAGAAGAAGAAAGATTATAAAATTGCAGTCTGCAATAATAAATTTGAGAAAAATCATGAAAAGTTTTTTCAACAAATTAAGTTTTCTATGGATTTGCAATTTTTATTTATGATGCATTAATTCCTAAAGGTCGCTTTTTTTTCGGTTGGCCGTTGAACGATAAAGGCCGTTGTCCGAAAAAGGCCGTTGTACGGGGGCCGTTGTCCGAAAAAGGCCGTTGTCCGAAAAAGGCCGTTCTACGATACCCCCCCACCTAAGGGGTATCTGTTCTGAGAGAACTAGACTAGATAGCGACAAACGGTTTTTTTCATCTGAATTTTAACCGAATTTGTAGTGGTAGAAAATTTTCTTTTTTCCGGTGATTACCGGTAATTCGCAAAAAAACGGGTTTTAGGTCATTTTGAGCAATTTCAATGACTGATTTCCAATCACGTGATCAACCTAGGAAGCCAAAAATTTTCTACCGCATATTTTTTTCCAAGGTTTCACATGCAGAAAATAATTTGTCGCTATATTGTCTAGTTCTCCCAGTCGAAATCACAATGAGCCAACCGAAAAAAAAATCCATTTTTTAACTAAGGTAGCTTTTTTTTTAGGTNTTTTTTTATTTTTGCATTCGCAAAATTCTTCATTATCTTCAGAATTCTTCCAGAAAAAAAATTATACTGTATCATAGTATAAATTTAGTTTTGGATTTGCCAGGATTCTCGAAGATGTGCAAGAAATCAGAATTAAAACTTCATTTAAAAAAACAGCTACCTAAGATAACTTTTAAAATTACGTGACACTGCAAAGCCGTGTTTTCGATTGTTACCGGACATTTACTAAAAATTATTGTTTTTCGCCAAAAAATGGAAAAACTCCTAGTAATAAATTGGAAATCAAAAAAATTGCTCTGCAGTGCCATGTATCTTGAAAAGTTATATTATGGGCCAAAATTTTAGAAAGATCGTATGTACCAGTTTCGAACTATCTCACTGATGTCAGGTACTTAAAAAAACAGACCAAATAAAATATTTATATTACTCGGTTTGGAAAAATTCCTTATATTGAACAATTTTTTTTTAAAGACCCAATTGTCAGTCAAAATGTTTGGTTTTAACAAATGGTTTTAAAATAAGCTAATTTTTTCTTGCATGATTAATCAATTAATCATTCAAGAAAAAATTAGCTTATTTTTTTTTAAATAAGCCCGAATTTATTTGAAAAAGTTTTTCAAAATAATATTTGAATTTATTTTTTGAACAAATTTTGATTTATTATGATGTTTAGAGCAATAAAATTTCGTCGAATAATTTGGTTGAAACAAATATGTTTGTTTTGATATAAAATATTTGGACATTTCCAATCATTGTCTTAAGAATTGTCTTAAAATCAATTTTCAGAATGGTGGTTTATCCTGGCTTAAAAAACCGCCGCGTTCAGTGGTGGGCCCGCCTGATAAGCGAAAGCGGCTTTGTCCGGGGCTCAACACTTTGCTATCGGAATCCGAAATCAACGACGACCTTAAATTGATCAAAAGTACGTCTCGGAAACGAACGTCCAATCAGAACAACGTTTTGCCACTAAAGGTGACCACACAAAATAATTCATCAGACCAGAAGTGCTAATTTATAATTACCCAGATATTTTAGTCAGGGTAGATAATAATTAGGTCTTAATTTGTAACCAATTTTATGATATTTAGTCTGACTAAAATAAAATTACATTTGGAACTCATTTGAAGCAACGACCAACTTTTGAAAAAAATGTTGCTTCAAATGAGAAACCGTTGCTTCGAACAGTATTTCTGGGACAGTTACCATTTTTAGACAGATATTTTGTCACAACATCGATTTTAAAGGGGTACAGTTCACTTTGAAAAATTTTCTTAAAATTTTGGACTAATTTGGCCAAAAATAAAAATGGTTGTAGTATCGCATATCTCAGATGTGAAGGTCGGCGACTGGAAGAATTCAAGGACATCAAAGAAACGTAATTTTTCTCATTAACAGCACATTCGATTACTGAAATTATTATTGCAAAAAATTAAGCTTTAAGGGGGTGGTCGTCGCATTTTAAGGGGTTTTCGATAGCCAATTGTCGCACAAGTACAAATCGTTGGACCAACTTTTACCTCTCTTTGATATATTTAAACAAAAATCTTGCATCCTAAAAAACAACCCAAATTAACGGATGGCTCGTCCAATCAGAAACGTGCTTACAAAAGTGACGGAATTATTTTTTCAAAATGTATCTCCTCCCTGAGTTTTCAAGGTTCAACAATGATTCATGTTTTAAATAAACCGGACAAAACCTGATCAGACCGCCTTGTTAAGTTTTTGGGGAAAATTCTTCGATTTGGCTTCAGAATCACCAAAAACAGTATTTTGACCCTATGTTAACTAGAGCAAAATACAGTTTTTTGGTGATTCTGAAACCAAATCAAAGAATTTTTCCAAAAACTCAACAAGGCGGTCTGCTCACGTTCTGTTTGCTTAATTTAAAACATGAATCATTGTTGAACCTTGAAAACTCAGGGAGTAGATACATTTTGAAAAAATAATTCCGTCACTTTTGTAAGCACGTTTCTGATTGGACGAGCCATCCGTTAATTTTTATTGTTTTTTAGGATGCAAGATTTTTTTTAAATATATCAAAAGAAAGTAAAAGTTGGTCCAACGATTTGTACTTGTGCGACAATTGGCTATCGAAAAACCCTTAAATGCGACGACCACCCCCTTAAGGATATGGAGTTCACTATTATTTCCCAATAATTGAAACTCAAAAAATGAAATTTGATAAAAAAATTATTTTTTTTTTCAAATATTTAAACACTTTTAAGCTTTTTTGTGCTTATTTCAACTTTCAGCCTGCAGAAAAGAACAAATAATGACATGTTTAAAAACGTTCAAAATTTACAAAATTCGTGATTCAAAAAAATACAAAAGGGTTTTATAAGAGTTCCTTATAGCGCTTTCAATAACCTAGAAAGAAAAGTACAAATTTAACAGTAAGATCAACAGTAATTTTAAAGATTATTGCAAAAAGTTGTTCTTTATCGTTAGAAGATTTTTGAAGATGTTTTCTGAGAAAAAATTAAATGTCGGTAATTGTTTTCGATACTGATGCGGCATCAGTGATGCAACTTCTTGCAATTTCAGAATTTACTCGTCCCTTATTTTCTCGAGAATGCCTCAAAACTGCCAATATTTGGAGAAACACCAATTTTTAAAAACTGGCTCACAAACAAAAATGAGAACAACAAGACTGCATTGTAAATTGCACTTACCCGATAGAAAACGTAGTCAGAAAAAACACGGAAAATTTTTCATAATTCGGCATCGACTTTCTTTGTGTTTATCCATTGAATTCGTGCATTTAATTAATTTATCGTATTATTAATTTTGAAGAGAACTAGTTGGATTGGCCATATTAATTTTGCTCAAAAATTTCGGACCACAAGAAGTTTTGGCGAAATAGACGGCGTTTCCAGGAAAGCTCAGTAGTAAAAAACCAAAATAGTAAAGAGCCATAAATAATATTCACAGAGAAGAATAATGAATGCAAGCATTTTTTACGGCTACTTTTCATGAAACTGGCCAATTTCGAAAAAAGTCATTCTGAAAATTACTTTTTCATTAAAAATAATTTCAAACGCGAAATTTAATGGCTAACAAGGATATCAGCATTTTCAAAACATAATCGTTGTTTTTTTGAAAATTTTTGGTCTTCTACATTTTTGACCCAAATGGAAAGCTGAAATTTTATAACTTCCGCTCACGCACCGTTTATGATCAACAAAAAAGTGATTTGACCTGTAGCACCATCGAAAAAATTACTCAAGTATGTACAAAAATGCAAAAAATAGTTAAATAATTATTAGGTCTAGGATAGCATGTATTGATGCGTCACGGAGTTCATTCGAATTGAAAATTTTTGCAAATTTAATTACTAATCCTGCATCACTTACAGAATTTTTTGGCATGATGAATCTTTGTTACCCATGAATTAATAACGTGAAATTTTGAGGTCAATGATAAAGTGTAAAATAGTAAAAATATAATAAAAAATTAAAATGCAAAAATTAAATATGCAATTAGTTTCAGATGCATATCCCGTTAACACACTTCTGTTAATATCCCGGCCCCACTTCTTAAAAAAAACAACGTTTGCTCATCAGGGCCGGGATATTAACAAAGGTGTGATAAAGGGATATTAAATTAGGTCACACTGCACTTAATGAAATTCTTCATCAGATCATCTGATTCAGATGGTACCATATTTTTTCAAAACACTGTTATTTGTCAATAATTATGATGTCAATTCCAGCTATTTACATTTTACCCTTGACCTGACATTTTGTACTTTAAACAATATTTACAAGATTATGGACCATTATTTATGGTGCACAAATTGAACTTTTGACAAGTTCGAAGTATACAGTTTGAAAGATACTGTATGAACCAACAAAGATCACACCATATTGTTCTGCATTTTGGAAGAATTTTATGAATGTATTTACTTAACGATTGTTAATGATATAGAATTGATGACAAACAAGTTATCATGAACCAGTTTTTTGAGGTTCGATTTGTACCAAATAATCTTGTCAATATTATTGCCGACAAAATACCACACCATCAATAGTAGGAATCTTATCAGATAAGTAAATTTTTCAAACTGTTAATTTTTAAAGATAAAAAAGCTATATTTAAAAAACTTATTTCATTTTAGAGCTTACAGCACTTTTGGTAAGTACAGAAGCCGACTGCAAAATCTAGAGCGTGTGTGATTAAAAAAGATATGCGGGCAAATTCAAGCTAATTTTTAGGCCCAGTTTTTAAACAGATCCATTCTGAAATAGTGCTTATTTTTTATTAGCACCAAGTTCATGTAGCCATGAGATTTTTGTGTATAAAATATTGCTCAACGACAATGCTTGCTTTATAAGATTGGAGGCTGTTTTCCTCTATTTTAAGTGGCCCATAAGCAATTTATCCATAACTTTTTTGATGAAAGTTTAATAGATTTAAGTGAGATCTGCATTTTCATCGGGTGAAAAGTTTTTAGCACGACTTAATTTCGAGAGTACGTTCCGTTTTTCTATTACCTACATTTCCGAAGAAATTTATTATTGAGATAGCATGAATAATATTTTGAATATTTTGGTTTGCTATCTTTAAAATATATTTCGTGGATTTGATGGTTTTATATAAAAATTTCAAATAAAAATTGTATATAAAACTGATGGTCCGACCAACTAGACTAGGGTGGGAAATGCGAAANCGCCGATTTTTCTTTAGGTAACTTTTTTAGAACACCCCAGCCAGTTTTGTCGCTGTCATTTGAGAACGGAACATTATATTTGAAAAAAAATTTTTGCATTCAAAAGCCTAGGAAAAACATTGAGACCAATTATTTTTGATTCTTCACCCGATATACCGAAAATTGACCGGTAAAAATTTAAAACATCGATTCTTAGAATTTTTTTCGAAATTTAACACCCCTTTAAATCTTTTATTGCCAAAAAAATTTCTCTCAAAAACTACCCAGGTAAGTATATTTTCAGTTTCACAGGTCTCCTGGCTTAAAAGATGACCAAAACCGAAAGTAACTTTTGTTCAACAGACGAAACAAATATTTCTTGTAGCAGATCAGCTGGAAATAAAGTCGGCTGGATCAAAGCTCTTAACAAGCTTACATTTTTGCAAAAATAATCTCACTAATCGGAGGTGCAGTGTTTGATAATTTTCTAAATTTGGTTTTAAAGATTTGAGAGTACAGTTTAATAATCTAGTCAGACTTACGCTAACTTTGCCACAAGCTGAGAATGTTTTTATATTTAACTGCAGGGGTTTGCAATTATACGAGATTACATCTGAAAATGGGTTAGTGAGAAAAAATTATTTTATTTTGGCCCTGGAAGTCTCCTAATCGCCGAACTTGACATCTGAGAGAGTTGCGCGGACTACCACTTTATGTTTTTTTTGCCAAATTACTCTGGCACACAATTTTAAGGTGATCTTTTGATGTTTCGCGAAGTCAACTGAACCCCCTTAATAAAAAAACTCATCGCCATCGCAGTTTTCAAAAAATTATGGAAAAAACACATTTTTATGGTCTTAGATTTATAAAAAATTATGAGCTATAAAATGAGTTTCAAATGAGTTCGTGGTGTATTGATTTTAAAACGTGCCTATCGCTTGGTAGTTTAGGTGCATATCGCTTAGTTTTTTTCTCTGAGCTCTAACTATGACAAAATTTAACAACAAAATAATTTATTCTTCAGTATATTTTTATAGACCTATCTTAGCAAATACTACATCAGTTCGTCAAATTAAGCATGATTTTCGAACATTCTGAATTAATACATTGACAATGGGTTAAGGGGGTTATTCTCGCTAAAATAAAGATTTGTGTGGCTTTTGAGGTTGAATACTACTGCTAGTAGTTCACATTGTAGGTTTAATATATCGTAATATTTTGACGATTTTTTGTAAAACGCCTACCCTTTTATGAGTTTTTAGGGTAAAAAATATTTTTATTTTATTAACCAGGCAGAACACTCGACAACCGTCAAAAACGTTTAAAAGCCTTTTATGGATATCAATTACAAGCCTCCCTGGAGTTTTTCGTGACACCTTTGAAGCCTAAATATGAATGGGAAACCTTTTTTCGTGAACAACAATAATATGAGAAACTAACATTTTTGTATTTTTTATATTATAACAACGGTACTGGTTGACTTGATATTTTAAAGGCAAATTATTTGAATGCAAAAAATTGACAACTGACATTTGATTGAAACCCATCATTTGAACAAACTGGGGTAAATTGATTCCCCCAATAGATTCTAAATATTAAATTTTGTGAAAAACAAATTCAGAAAAATATAATCGTTCCAATTTTTTCTTATTTTGATTTGTTTAAAGGAATCGACCTTTGTTATAGAAAAAATCGACCTTTCATTCAGTCTTACCTCATTGCGAATATATTTTTTTTGATTATTATTAAATTAACTACAAACCTATTTTTTTCTGAAGATTGACTTTCAGGATTCCGTCATTTGAAATATTTAAAAACTGATAGAAAATTTTTCGATAATTGGATTTTTGGATAACCAATAAGAAAAAAGCGCAATTTTAAGAGTATGGAACCATCATTTTTTCTCAAATTTCGACTTTGGTGGTGCCCAAATTTTAGTTCCCAACTTTGATTCACAAAGTGTTTTGAAGCATCGTGTCGGTTTTAATTTTTAAGGAACTTGAAATATCCCTTTTATCGCAAAATCTTCATGCAGCCATTTTCACCATACTCTACGTTCCCTTGATTTAGAAACTCTTTATTATTCTCCATTTTGGTAAACACTTATATCGTTCTTCGTCGTGAAATTATAGACCTTTAAATTTTTTTAATTCAACTCGAATCATTTCGTATTATTTCTGTTATATAATTAAAATGTCTAGAAGGCATTTTTGCTTTAATTTGTGTATTATAGACTGACTTTGTTTTAGAAGGATATTCGAGTGGTTGACGGCAAAATCAAAATTGGGCTCAAATGGTTTTACCGACATGAAGTCGTAACGCTACTTTCAAGAGACGCAGAAAAAGAAACCGTTAAAATATCGGCCATCACAGACAAAGGTTAGGTCGCTTTTTTTCGGTAGGACCACTTAAGGGGTATCTGACAGATACTATCTGTTCTGAGAGAACCAGACTAGATAGCGACAAACAGTTTTTTGCATCTGAATCTTAACCGAATTTGGAGCGCAGGCAATTTTTCTTTTTTTCCGGTGATTCGGTAATTTTTTCGGGTTCAGCGGTAATTCGCGAAAAAACGTTTTTTTCGGTCATTTTGAGCAATTTCGATCAACCTTAAAGTTATTTTCTTCTTGATTTTGATCTTTAATGAGCAATTTTTGATAATTTAGCCAAAGCGTGAGTGCAAGTTGAAATATATCACACAAAAATATTATTTTCGATATCGATTACGGGGCTTCCTGGCACATATTAGCTAGTTTTTTGGTCAAAATGTTTATATAACTCGGCGTTTGAAAACGACTCATCTGATTAAGTTATTAGATAGCTCCAACTGAGCACAAATATCATAGTAAATAATAAAATAAAAATTGGTCCATTTTTAGTTTTTTTTCTGAGATTACTGAAATTGTTTAATTATCAGTTTTTGTTTAAAAAAAATTGGAAACAATGGTCTGATTCGGATCATTTGTTTCAATTTATTTTTCTCTCAATAATTGTGCTCAGTTTGAGCTATCTAAGAACTCAACCGAATGAGTCGTTTTCAAAAGCCGAATTATATACAAATTTTCGCTTAAAACTAGCTAATATGTGCCAGGAGGCCCCGTTATCGATATACGAATGTTTGGACCATTTTTTCATGTAGCTCAGACGATTTAATAATTTTCTATGGTGATTATTTTTTTTAGGTCGTACGATTTTACATGTCATTTTTTGCCAAGACCGTGATGAAATCCCCTAATTTTTTTATTTGGATGAGACAAAGCTTGAAAATGGACACTCGTACCCTGATTTTTAATTCAAACTATTTTACACATTTTGAGAGATTTTAACAAAAATTCCCTCGAATTGCAAAAAAATATTATACAGGGGGGGGCCAATATCTCCGGCCCAATATCGCCGAATTTACCAGTATCTCCGAAAT
Organism: Oikopleura vanhoeffeni; assembly: GCA_004367855.1. Taxonomy (NCBI): domain Eukaryota; kingdom Metazoa; phylum Chordata; class Appendicularia; order Copelata; family Oikopleuridae; genus Oikopleura; species Oikopleura vanhoeffeni. Next base: position 295,944 of record SCLH01000391.1, on the reverse strand, counting down.
TTTTTGGCAAACAATTCCAGTTATATAGGCCCCCAGTACAAAAGGCGTGCCCAATATCGCCGAAATTTTTGGGCAAAAAACTTTCGGCGATATTGGGCCCCCCTGTAAAATAGTTTATATTTTCAAGCGTTCTTTGATCCAAATGCAAAAAATACTGATACAAATTTTTAGATAGTTCAATTCAGTCGAAATTTTTTGTCTGACATTAAATTATATTTTTAAGATGTCGAAGTCAAAAGATCGAATGGGAATTTGTCCCGAATATCATTGGGAAAGCTGGCACGCGAAAAGTTCAAATTTGTCAAAAATGAAAAGCGACTGGTCCCATGAATACATTTTACCTACTGTATTTTAAAACTAGATGTACCACTTAAAAAACAAGTTCTTGCAATATTTAACAATTTTCGCTCGTTGTAATACCGTTTTTGATTATAAGATATCGAAAACCAACTTCAGGTAGCTGTTTGTAGGTGGGGCACCTGTCTCCAGCAAAACCTGGGAAAAGTTTTGAAATTTTTTTTATTGAATAGTTGACCAAAATTACACCACATTAATCTTATTCGATGCTCTACATCAACTGGTTTACAAGGAAAAAACACCTGTAATTTGCGGTTTCTAGAGATACAATAAAGTGGTACAGTCGGGGAAGCCGTTTTGAGCGGTGAGAAAAAGTTCGTTTTTTATTACAAAACTTAAACCTACGCATGACTCAAAACGGTTTCCACGATGAGTATTGAATTTACTTCACCATTTGTCAGAACAAATGATGCCATAAATTTTATACCAAAAATCGGTACCAACTTCTCAATTGGTATCAACTACGGGTTTTGTTTGAGAGGAGTATCCCACGTAGAAAAGCCATCTTTGTTAAATTTTATTTTATCATGATTTATTCGAAACACCCTGTACATGAATATTATCGATTTCTTTAAAACAAGCTCCGTGGTTAACTTATACATGATATTTTCTGTGTTCAATTCAAAATGCTATTTAGATTTAAAAAAAGTTTTATATTTCAATAAAATGAAATATAACCAAACCTATTTCACTAGTGTGTCATATGCATGGAACACCAACTGTTCAAATTCTTGATTAAAATACAAATATCTATATATGGATCACCTTTGAGAGGCCAATGTTATATATCGATTACGATCCCCGAGTCCAAAAAAAAATCCTGTTATTGTTAAGGACAACAAAAAATTGTTTGAACCCAGAGATCGTAATCGTATAGACAATATTTTTCCCCTGACTTCTTTCTTTTCTTTTCAAAATTCAAAAAACTATTTTCAACTAAAACAGACTGAATAAAAATTACAATTTCTTGAACTTAATCTTAATGATCGCAAATGCAAAATCATGTGGCAAACAACATTACAGTATGCGTTTTTTACTTGCGAATCGGAAATTCCCGCAAATAAAAAATGGTAACTAGGCGGATCAAATTTTGAAAAGGAAGCTATATCGTCGATAGCAAGGGTTTAAAAATATAATGCGCCAAATTATCATTTTTTACTAACGGGAATTTCCAAAACAGCAATTTTCATTTCGCAAGTAAAAAAACACATACTGTATAAAGTCCTTTGAATGGTGGTACCGGGAGGTAGCAGAAAAAAGCTGAGATATCTTGATGTGAATACCAAGCCAAAAAAACTTGAAACATATGTACTTTCAAGTTTTTTTGGCTTGGTATTCACAGCAAGATATCTCAGCTTTTTTCTGCTACCTTGTTATAACAATATTGATAAAAAAATGTGGAAATATCTATCTTATCGAAAAGTATGAATTTTTTTAAATACAAATAGACTATTTAGAAAAATTATGTTAAATGATGTACCATTAAAATAGGGTCTTCATTAAGGGCCTCGGTGCATATTGACAGATTTGCACTTTTTCTTTTTTTTTCTCTTGATAAGAAACTTTTTGCCACTTCAAAATTTTCGGCTGAAAACTTTTTCGAACAAAAGTTGGCACTTTTGAGCTCACTTTGTATAATCTGATTTTCTTCAGATCGATTATTTAACTTTATAAATCGTCTTTTGAAAAAACACTCAAAAAACGCGCGTTTGCTTTCAAAGGTGTCTAAATTACAGTAAAATTTATTTTTTAATACTTAGAAGCCCTAAAATACGGTCTCGACCACCAGCTCGAATTTATGAAATTTTATTTTATACGATTTCTACGTCAAAATCGAAAATTTAAATTTTTGAAAAAGATGGAAAAAAACGAAATTTTACCACATCGAATCGTAGTTTCGTTTCAAAAAGTATGATTCAGAGTATAAACAAGAGCGAAGAAACAAAACAAAGACATATTTAAATATAGTGAAAGTAGCCATTCCCAATATTTTCAGCTAAGGATTCCAAAAAAATAAGTTTGAAAAATTTCGAACAAGAAATGAGGAAAATTTTTNATATCATATAAAAAATATGTGGTCACCTACGCGAAAAGTTAAATTGGCCATTTTGAAGAGTTTTTTCGTTGATTTGAAACAAATACTGTAAAAAAAATTCGAACAAAAAATAAGGCATATTTTTAAAATGTTCGGAACTTTTTTCAAAAATTTCTCATAATTAGTCGAATTCGAAAAGTTTAATTCGATCAAAAATTTTCTTAAAAAGCAATTACTCGACAATTTTGTAGTTACAAAAGTTGCCTGGAGTATAAAACATTACTTTGGTGGTACATTCAGAAGCATAATATAAACCCTATAAAGAGTTTTTCATCAAGAGCCCATATCCTTATCTGTCAAAATGCACCGAGGCCCTTGAGGAGGTACTGGTCGCTGGTTTTATGAGGCATTTGGGGCTTTGAAAATG
>SCLH01000391.1:256647-277818 GCA_004367855.1 Oikopleura vanhoeffeni | reverse complement strand
CCAAATTGTCCTTATATTTCCCAGATAGTCCTTATATTTTCCAAATTGTCCTTATAGTTCCTTAGGATAATTTGGGAAATATAAAGACAATTTTGGGGAAATTAGGATAATTTGGGGAAAATTAGGACAATTCGGGAAATATAGGGACAATTTGGGAAATATATTGGCAATTTGGGAAATATAAGGACAATTTGGGGAAAATTAGGACAATTTGGGAAATATATGGACAATTTGGTGAAAATAAGGACAATTTGGGAAATATAAGTACAATTTGGGAAAATAAGGACAATTTGGAAAATATAAGAACAATTTGGGGAAAATTAGGACAATTTGTGAAATTTTAGAAAAATACACCATTTTATTGAAAATTCTATAGAAATGACCCCTTTTTACGTTTTTCAAAAGGTGAAAAGCAAAAAAAAAAAAAAGGTCTTCACTTTTTTTTGGAAAAAATTATCGATTTTAAAAAAAATATGGCCAAAATATCTTAGGACAGATTGCTAAGGACAATTTGGGAAAATTAGCTTAGGACAATTTGGGAAAATTTTGCTAAGGACAATTTGGGAAAATCTCACCTGTCCTTATAGACAAAAAACACAGTACTTCAAAATCCGTTTATGATATGGCCAAATTATACTTTTCAAAAATTTTGCTTGAGCCTGAAAGAATTTTTCTCCTTTTATCTTGGACTTTCATTCAACGCGTGACAAACCATGATTGTCTACCGATTACCGCGAAACACACATCACAAGTTGAAAATTGCTTTGTATGTACTTAGGGAGGTTTCGGGGCAAAACTTGGCGGGGTTCTGATTTCAACTTGAGAAACCGGAAATAACCGGCTAAGATTAAAATACCGGTATCGCGAGATATGTCTAAGATTATACTTACTGGTCCAGTAGAACTTCCAACTCAGAGAGGCGTCTATGACGTCTTTTGATTGGTAATTACAAAAGAGACAATGTCTATTGACCAATAAAATCACACGTTTCTTTAGGTTTCTGACGTCAAAGTTATACGGGACCAGTAAGTATAATATTCGATATAAGCATTTGGTAGTTGATTTCAGTACCATTGGCAAAAAAATTCTAATTTTTAAAGGTCAAATTTGTAATATGACACCAGGGGGGGTCACATTTTTTTTAAAAAAGCCTTCAATTGAGTTTAATTACACCTCAGAGAATTTCATTGCGATTCCAATAATATATAAATATTTTTTTCATGTCATTTGATATGACCCCTTTTTGACTAGAGTAGTTTTTTTTAGGTGCGAAAGATTTGACTGAGTCACCACAGACGAACCGTATGAGATATAACAAAACGTTTTTTTGCATTTAACCCCCTCACACCCCTGTTTGAATACCTGAAGGCAAAACAAATTTCGGGGCCCAAACGCGCGAAATAACATCGTCACAGACCTACAATCTCAAATGCGTCATAGATTTGCAATCCATTTCAAAAAAATATTGTTGAAATTTTATACGATAAGCCGTTCGAAGATATTTTTATCCTCCTTTTTTTAAGATTTTTCGCCAAAATTTCTTAAAATATTAATTGTGTGAAAACTATACAGGGTGTAAGGTTTTTCCTTCTTTTTAAAATTGGATACACTTGATTTCCGCTGTTTGATTGTTGGAATCTGAGAAAGAACCAATAAAAACAGCGGAAATCAAGTCTATCCAATTTGAAAAAGAAGGTAAAAATCCTTACACCCTGTACATAATACTAAATTCTGAGGAAGCCAGTTTTAGGAAAGTATATTGAGATTTATTTGATATAAGTTTATTTTCTGCAGTCTCTATAGAAGAAATAATTTTCACATGTGATTTTATGAAACTCAAAATAATGAAAACAAAATATTTTTTCAAAAAAATATTTCGAAAGAAGAATGGGCAATTTAACCCAAAGAAAGACGACAAAGACAAATCGATCACGTGTAGAACATAAAGTGGTACTGATTTAGAGTATCAGATTAGCAATTTTTTCACATTTGCTGCATATATTGAGCGCGCCGAATGAATAATTGTGTTTGTGAGCGATCGAGATATCATATTCAAATCTGAGATCAGTTATAAATAGCCTAGATTTTCACTTGTAAATTTGTAACTTATACAGGGTGTAAGATTTTTCCCTCTTTTTTCCAAACTGGTTACACTTGATTTCCGCGTTTTGATTGGTTGAATCTGAAAAAACCTACGTCTTTCTCAGATTCAACCAATCAAAACGGCGGAAATCAAGTGTAACCAGTTTGGAAAAGAAGGGAAAAATTACACCCTGTACATGCAATTGTAAAAATGTATGGTTTTCCAAGAAATACAAGGGTCGTGAACCTATCTTTCTCTCGCAGTATCGAGTTCACAGACTTCGAAATTTCAAAATGTTTATGTGTTATTTCCGCTTAATTCTAATCCTGATTTCAATCATAAAAATTTGTTAATTGATATCTTCTCCAGTTTACCCGTGATAAGCGCTCAAAGTAGTGCCTTCAGATAGGCTTTTTGGGTGTGAGGCAAAGTTCTCGTTTCTGGGTGTGAGGAGGTTAACTGGAACCAAAAAAAGCTTGGGTCAAAAAATTTTTTTTTAATTTTCAAAAATTTTCGAGATTTTTACAAAATTATTTTAAATTACGATATTTCCAAAATACCCGGAAATGAACCCTATATGACTGAAAAATAAAATTTTAAAATTAAGTTTTCTTGAAATTTTCATTTGAACAATAATTTAGATTTTTCATTAATGAGAAAATTAATTTTTCATTAATGACAAAATTTAATTTTTCATTAATGACAAATTTAATTTTCATTAATGACAAAATTTAATTCGATGAGTCATTATTCCCTCAAACCGGACGAATTTTTTGTACGAATTTGGTGCAGCATATGCTTTGCATTTGGCCCGCAAAATATATACCCATGGCCGATATAACATTGTTTGTGCAGTACATTTGTGTGCATTAAGGGGGTGGTCGTCGCATTTTAAGGGGTTTTCGATAGCCAATTGTCGCACAAGTACGAATCGTTGGACCAACTTTACCTCTCTTTGATATATTTAAGCAAAAGTCTTGCACCTAAAAAATAATCCAAATTAACGGATGGCTCGTCCAATCCAGAAACGTGCTTACAAAAGTGAACGGAATTATTTTTTCAAATGTATCTCCTCCCTGAGTTTTTCAAGGTTCAACAAATGATTCATGTTTTAAATTAAACCGCACAGAACGTGAGCAGACCGCCAAGGTGAGTTTTGGAAAAATTCTTTGATTTTGGCTTCAGAATCACCAAAAAACTGTATTTTGCTCTAGTTAACATAGGGTCAAAATACTGTTTTTTTGGTGATTCTGAAGCCAAAATCAAATAATTTTCCCAAAAAACTCACCCTTGGCGGTCTGCTCACGTTCTGTCCGGTTTAATTTAAAACATGAATCATTGTTGAACCTTAAAAAACCTCAGGAGGAGATACATTTTGACAAAAAGCAAAATTTTCAACAAATGTATCTTCCTCCCTGAGTTTTTCAAAGTACAACAATGATTCATGTTTTAAATTTAACCGGACAGAAGTGAGCAGACCGCCAAAGGTGAGTTTTTTTGAGAAAATTATTGATTTTGGCCTTCAGAATCAACCAAAACAGAGTTTTGACCCTATGGTTAACTAGAGCAAAATTACAGGTTTTTTGGTGGTGATTCGAAGCAATCAAAGAATTTCCCAAAAACTCACCTTGGCGGTCTGCGCTCAAACGTTCTGTCCCGGTTAATTTAAACTATGAAACATTGTTGAACTTAAACTCAGGAGGAGATACATTTTAAAAAAATAAATTCCGTCACTTTGTTAAGCAGCGTTTTCCCTGATTGGACGAGCCATCAGTTAATTTGGTTGATTCTGTTTTTTAGATGCAAGATTTTTGTTTACATAGTATCAAAGAGACCGTAAAAGTTTGGTCTGCGACGATTTTGTACTTTTGCGACAATTGAGCATTAAACACCCTTAAAATGCGACGACAACCCCCCTAAATAAACTGTATTATATGGGAAGAAATCGCAAATAACCTTGGTCCAAACCGAGAATACCGGTACCGGAAGAGCAAAGCCCAAATCAAAAATTTTGGCCTAAGCTTTTTTTATTAGTTTCAGTTGGAATGCAAAAACCGCGTTTTGTGATATCTCATGACGCGTTCTCCTCTGTTGTATCAGTCAAATCTGTCGCACCTAAAAAAACTACCTTAACTAAAGACAAAACAACACTCCGACCAAAAATTTGTAACCATCATAGGTGTCAGGGGACGTTTGAGTTGTAGTGTAGGTTTAATTGTTTTTTCAAGATTCTACATGTCCAAATTAATCTCAAGAATATAACGTTTATTTGCTTATAAAAATTGTTTTTTCTATCTATTTTAATTTTCACCTGTTAAAGAAGTGGGTAGAAATTATACTGACTTTAAACGGGCAGCCACGGCGAAATAAAATTTTGCCTCAGACTCAAACGGACAGGTAACGTTTCTAGGTTTTTTTTAAGTCAATAATTATAATCATCAACTATGACTTAAAAACAACTGAAACGTTACCCCTGTCCGTTTGAAGTCGTGGCAAAATTTATTCGCCGTGGCTGCCGTTCATAAGTCAGTAATAAATTTTACCCACTTTTTTAACAGTGAAAATTAAAAATAGATAGAAAAAAACAATAACAAAACATAACTTATGACTCATAACAGTTGTTATTTTTGGCCCTCAAATAATTAAGATTCAATCAACATCTAAGCTCAATTAGGAGATTGCTTACCGCGAATTATCATAATGCGCGAGAATTTACAATTGTTTGGTTCCGCACCCACTGAACATCAACTATGACAGACTACCTGAACAATTCTACCTCATCCAACATCAACCTAAAGTGACCTCAAAGTGGACTCAATTCGATAAGTTAAAAAATAATTGAGTATTCCAGATAAAAGAAACTTTTTTTCAACAATACGCGATGCAGAAAGAAAAAGATTTTACTGAAGCCAGGGTTACAAATTCACAAGCGTAAACGTTTTTGTGGCGGGGGTAGTTTTGCTAACAAAAAATCTGACAACAAACGCCATACAATGTAAAGGTTCTGCAAAAAATGTCGTTATTTGCTCTTTTCAGAAGAAACCTTTCTGATAGGTATTTTTGGTAAACTACGCTGCTCATGGTGGCTGGCAAAAGATACCGCCGCATGAGTTTTTGTGCAGTTGGGAAATTTTCCTCGCAGTTTATTTTTTAATTTGAACCCTGTTTTTTCAGGATAAAATGAAAAATTGGCCTTTATTTTTCAAAAATTCTTTCCAAACGTTTCAAAGCAAATTACAAAAAATTGAAGAATTTTCGTAGATATTTTTAAGAGCAATTGCTTGAAGTTATACGTTTTTTTTGATGATTATGGCCAAATGTGGAGACATAAATCGAAAATTAAAAATGATTCATCTTGACAATTTCTCAAGAAAAGAATACTTTCACCATATTGTTACAAATTTGAATCGCATATTTAAGTATTCAGCAAGAGATATAGAACTTTCACAAAGCGACTGATTTTTCATCACATGGGTTTTATTGTCTTCGTTAAAAAACGACAAATTCTCAGAAATCGACTTCAATGAAAGCCACTGTTTCATTCGAACAGGACTTTTAGAAGAAAAATCCACATAATAATCGGCCAATGAGAAACTCAGAGATCATAGACCCAGGAAATTGCCAAGTTGGCTGAATGCAGAGCTGAAGTCAAAGAGAAATAAATCGAACAATGAAGAAATGCCAAGTTTGGCGGAAATCAGAGCTGAATGTCAAAAAAGAAATAACTCGAGAGCTCACGACGAAAAAGACTCAACCAGCCACTGTGTCCTAGTTTAGCAATAAAAACGGAAGCAAATCCGAGAGTATTTTGCCAGAATTGTTGCAAGAGACTGAATAAGGGCAGAAGCAAAATTTCTAAAAATGTGCGACACAATAATTTAGATAATTCTGACAATGAGATTTTCAATGAACCGGAAATTGAAAAAATACCTTTACCAGAAACTTCACGACCAATATTTACCTTTGATGCTAGCTTCAACCCCCTAAGTGAGCAGTAAAAACGGACAGCAAGATCTGGAGTATTTGCCAAGAACTGGTTGCAAAGACTGAAATAGACAGAAGAAAAAATTTAAAATATCGATCTCAATAAATTTTAAGGATGAATTCTGAACGGGGGAAATGTTCAAGTTGAAAAAATAACTCGGTCGGATAGCTCACGACCAATAGTTAGGATTTCGCACTAAAAAACACGAACTTCTATGGTAGATATTTTAAATACTAAGAAAATTTTCCGGAAACAACGATTTACAGGAGAATAACAATTTGAGTTGGTCACTAGATCTTCCTATATATCTAAAGAAAACAAGAAGCAAAATTCACGGGTCCAGCTAAAATTTTTCGTGTTCTAAAATTCCGAAACCCGATTTAACAAAAAAAAATGAAGGAAAATATAAAAATCTGCCGCTCAATTTTTTTGACCATGATTGTTTTTTGAAATATTTCTAATAATATATACCTTCGTTCTGAAAAAGTCCGGTGATGAAAATTAACCAACTTTATATTTGATAAAAACACGTTCAATTTATAATAGATTTTGAAACAGTATAATTTGGGTAGGCCGTACAACGCCAAAACGTACCAACGGCCAAGGTTGTACAGACGCTTATATTTACAAACGGTCACAAATATTGGTAGAATCGGCGCACTGTTTTACAACGGCCCCTTATGTAACAGCGGCCCTGATGTAGAAACACACGGCCCTGATATTAACAACGGCAAAATCTTTTTGGTGCCGTGTAAATTTTAGGCCGTGTACAACCTTGGCCGTTGTAACGTTTGGCCGTTGTACCCGGGCCTACCCTATAATGACCACCAAAGAAGAAATGGCGAACTTTTTTTTCAAAAATTCGTAATTTTTTGAGCATTTATAACTCCGGACGTTTAGATTTAGTTTTCTCGTGCACAACCCAATCAAAAGGTTGCATCTGATATTTTCCTGGGAACTATTAAAACTGAAGCAAACCCGGGCGAAGAAGTTTCCGAAACAAAATTGCCGATAATACTGAACTATTTTACTGAAAGTATGACGAAGAATTTCTTCCAGAAAGACAACCATCGAGGATTAGAAAAATCAAGTTATTCCAGTATAATCCGCCGTTGAAGATACATATCTTGGTGGCAAACATGAAAATGCATTTCTCTGGCCAAAATTGATTAATGATTCATACAGAATGCTGAAAAAGAAATGGTGGCTATTGAAAAAGATCAAAACGTGTTGGGAAGAAATTGTTTACAAAATTGAAAAGCAATAAATACGTCTTTTCCGCAGATTAAAAAATTGAGGCAGGTAATTTGGCGTGTTAATTTGAGCTTGCGAGATAGAACTGTGTTTTCTACAGCATGTAACTAAGTCATTATTAATGAACCATATCGATCACGATCCCTGGTAGTAAAAAAAAAATCTTTTGAATTCTGCATAGATAAAAATAAAATTATACGTAAAAATTAAGCTTAGTGGAACTTTTGTTAACCATCGATGAAATTTGCCTGTGTCACCACGTGACGAAACCGTATAAGAAATAAATCAAAACGAAACGGTCTTTTACTTCCAACCTAAGTAAAAATTAGCTAACGAAAATTTTTTTGCTTCACCCAAGAAAAAATAAATTTCGAAATTTTAATTCCTCCACTAAATAAATTTTTTTTGAAATATTCTTTCTTTTTCAATATTGCCTTAAACGTTTTGCAGCAGCATTTTTCCAGTGGTGGAAAGACAATCGGTTCAACGTGAATTATCCGCATCTTTTTTAGTTTCCTAGTTTGATGAAAACACCCGTTTGTGACATAAACCCGGAATCCTGGAGTCCATAATAACTTACGAAAATAGTAAGTCAATATATGTTGTTCATGCTTATAATAGTTAGGCTAGACGGATTTAAATATGTTCAGCTTCATAAAATTATTTTTATCCATTTTAGGAAAGAATTGAGTTGGGGTTTTCATCTTTGAAAAGTCGTAAGAATTTGAAAAAAATCGAATGCAATTATGAAAATTTTCCGGCATTTTTGTCCAAAATTTTTTTTGTTTCAATAACTGAAATCTGTGAGTAAAACCAAAAAAGCCAACTTTACTTTTTCATGGATTCCGCACATATTTCTGACCGCTGTTTGGAAAAAATCATAAAACTTTTATTTTTCAGAAAAATTATGAAAATTTTCGACCCAAATCAAGTCGCAAAATTTTTAATTCGTGGTTTTGTTAACTCTCCATAAAAAACATGCAGAATGCACATACATTAAATGTTTTGGCATCCTATTTAAATCGCCGTATGCACTAAATCGGTAGGTCGCGCGTTTTATCATTTTGAAAACTGTTGATGAAATTTTAAACACTACTGGTACACTCGATAAGTCCATCGCAGGAATCTTTTCGAGCCAGAAAAACTTCGGAAATATCAGAAAAGCTGTAGAGCGATTTTTTGATCAGTGAACACTCAAGCTTAATTTGGTGGTACTTTCGACTAAATCCGACGACTTTTATTTTCCGAGTTTCCACCTTCGGTTCACGTAAAAATGCGATTTCTAGATATTTCACCAAAATATTTTAAAAAATTCTGCACCACAAATAATACCACAAAATCAATATTTCCTCCATCTTTTCACCAAATTTATACTGCATTCTGACAATGTCACCTAGGAGCATCGATAGATTTTTGAAATAGCGGAAAATCTTGAAAATGAAGGGGTTTTGTTTGCTGTTCTAAGAAAAACTAGTTTGGTCATGTTAACAAGAATCCACCATCATATTACAACCATATGTTTTCGTGTTCATACAATTGCAGTCGAATCGTATGCAAGCTCTAGAGAAGATAGAATTTGAAAAGTTTGGTAGGAGCGTCTTAGAATCGGCCGCATGGCGGTCCACCAGGGTCCGACCAAAAATTATTCTGATAAATTATTATGTATTGTAATTAACGAAAATCTAACGAAATGGCTATTCTTCAAAAGAAGTTCGCGCAGCAAGTTTTAGTTATCCTGGTAAATGTGTGAGTACAAAATATACAGTTTTTGTGACGCTACCACCCCCCTAAGGTCCAATTTTTTCTCAGGAAAACAGCGTTTTTCTTCTCTACTTTTTGCCAATTTTTACCTTTTTTCATGAAAAAAACTTTGATAGTTTAAGAAATTTCGGAGCTGTGCAGAGTGAATAGAGAAAAATTAGCGGAGTACACCCGAGCATGTCTGCAGTTTATTAATATCGTCTTAAAAAAAAAATCTAATAGTCGGTTAAGTTTGGAATTGATGCACAGTGGAAAAGTGGTTTTTTTGTATTTTTAACTATAGTTAGTTATGTTTAAGATAATGTAAACGTTTGTAAGAATGACAGCACTTTATTGCCTGATAAAAAATAAAAAAAATAAATTTCCACATTTTTTTTTTCTTTCAATATTGCCTCTGAAAATGTACCAATCTGCCTGGAACTTATCACCCCCTGAAACGGTTCGTCCGTGGCAGCACAGTCCAAATGTCGCTGCTAAAAAAATTACCTCAACACAATTTTTTTTGAAAAATTTCTGAATATGTTTTTCATAATATAGAATTGGTTTTTTAATACGGCCGGTTATCATAAAAAGCCGAAAAAATTAAGTTTATCATGCTCAATATTTCAATGGATATTGGTGCACTGTTAATTTGGAATCCGTGATTACAAATCTCCCATGAATTTACATTTTTTTTTCAAAATCCCCTAGAACCCGTTATTTTTGAAGAAATCGCAGAAAATTAAATTTTAAACTTATATTTGTAGAATTATTATATATGGACATTAATAAGCTGGAAATTGTCCGAAAATTCTTTACATCAGCGAAATTTTCGGCAATTCTGCTTCGTGAACAAACATAATCGCGAAAGAAAACTTTGTCTTTCAATGCTGTCTAACCGATTTCGTCGAATTAATTGCTGAATATCATGTCGATGCCTTTAAGATTGTTTTTTCCTCCCGGAATCCGCTAAGCAATTTTAAGATGATATTGAAAATGGTCAGCATTCTAGAAAACGAATACATAGTGAGGGATTTAGGGAAAGGGTTCGAAACAAGGAGCCAAAGTTAAACCGATAGTTATATTAAAGACACTCCCAGAGGTAAATCAGTGGGTACAATGTTCCGCATAAAAAATATTGTGAGCCACTGTAGTGGTCAGAATAGGTTTTCCAGAATGAGAGTATTCGATGCTTGTTCCTATTTTTTTTGGATTTGAGCGCGAAGTGCGATAAAATTCAAAATCTAGTTTTAAGGGTATCCGGCTCCCTAATTTGGACATATTCCCGATGAAATTATTAGCCAGAGGTACAGAGGCTTCTCGTAGCAAGGAGCGGAGCGCCCGGTTCAGTATATTCAGAAGCCAGTTTGTAGAATTAGCCCTTCATACTTGCGTCAAACATGTGGACTAAGACAAAAGTTTGCATGCGAGCCACCACTCCGCAGACATATAAAGCGAGACAGGGAAGACCTAGGTCGCTTTTTTTTCGTTGCGCCACCAATGATTTCACTGGGAGGACTAGACATAGATAGCGACAAATAGTTTTTCTGCACGTGAAAACCTGGAAAACAAATGCGGTAGAGAAATTTTTTGAGCTTCCTAGGTTGTATCACGTTGAGGAAATCAGTCATGCAAATTGGCTCAAATGACCGAAAAAAAGAATCCCGTTTTTTGCGAATTCAACCGGTGAATCCGGTAATATCGAGAAAAGAAAAAAACTATGCGTTCCCAGAATTCGGTTAAGGGTAATTAAGATCGCAAAAATACCGCGTGTGTGGACATATCGCTTTTTGTCGCAATCTAGGACCAGCGGGCAGTAACTAGACAGTTCTCTCAAGAACAGAGGGGGGTGTTACAGCCGTAGAACCTAAAGGACTGATCCCCTTAGTGGAGGCAACCGGAAAAAAAAAGCGACCAAGCCAAAACGGAAAAAATAATATCTCTCAGGTTTATTTTGAATAATGACCTTAATTTTAACAGTAACCTTAGAATTAAGTAGGTCTAACTCAAGGGGAGCCGTTTTTGTCCGGATAAATGCTATTTTTCGTAGAATATCAAAACAACGGTTTTGGACTTTGTTCGTCGGGAAAAGTCTCTAACTCCTCCTAAGGTTAGAGATTTAAGAATTTTACGTCGATTGCGAAAAGTTTCGTTGGCAAGAAGTTAGCTCAAAAGAAGATAATAGTACTGCAAGGCCGAGCCGTTTTTTTTCCATTTCGACCGGTCAACAAAATAAGAATTTTCAAGGGTCACGTGAATAAATTTGCCAAACAAAATGGGGCCTTGTTTCGAGTTGTTCGAAGTAGGCTCAAAAGAAGCCCTGGGAAACACTGAAGAGAAGGTTGGTTGCTTACGTTCACACCCGAATGTTTTAAGCTTAAGGGGTCAAAGATGAAACAAACGTTATTTTCACTTAATTTTGAAAAAAAATAAATTGCGAATTTTTTTTTTCTTCATTTAGGTTGGGCTCATTACTGTGCTGTTCGAAACCATCGAAACTAAAGAACGAGTTGAGTGGCTGGCAACATTCTATTGACAAATCAATCTGAGAAATGTAGAGTAACCGGCGATAGCCGCTTTTAGACTAAAGTTTCGCGCCGGCAAATGTTCCGGAAAGAATTTGTCTTTGGATCATACTTAGGCGAAATATAGTTTAGCTCAGATGCCAAGAAGAGGGTAGATCAGTTGCATCGTAAGTGTTCTCGGAGAATGGCTCATTCCGATTCCAGGAAATTCAGATTGGCGGATAGGCGGCAGCAGCCAAGGGAGGTGGTACCTGGACATTTTTCTATGNAAAACCTACGTCTTTCTCAGATTCAACCAATCAAAACGGCGGAAATCAAGTGTAACCAGTTTGGAAAAAAGAAGGGAAAAATCTTACACCCTGTATGTCATTGTAAAAAATGTATGGTTTTCCAAGAAATACAAGGTGCGTGAACCTATCTTTTCTCTCGCAGTTATCGAGTTCACAGACTTCGAAATTTCAAAATGTTATGTGTTATTCGCTTAATTCTATCCTTGATTTCAATCAGTAAAAATTTGTTAATTGATATCTTCTCCAGTTTACCCGTGATAAGCGCTCAAAGTAGTGCCTTCAGATAGGCTTTTGGGTGTGAGGCAAAGTTCTCGTTTCTGGGTGTGAGGAGGTTAACTGGGAACCAAAAAAGCTTGGGTCAAAATTTTTTTTTTTAATTTTCAAAAATTTTTCGAGATTTTTACAAATTATTTTAAAATTCGAGATTTCCAAATACCCGGAAATGACCCTATATGACTGAAAAATAAAATTTCTAAAATTAAGTTTTCTTGAAATTTTTCATTTATGACAAAATTTAATTTTTCATTAATGAGAAAATTTAATTTTTCATTAATGACAAAATTTAATTTTTCATTAATGACAAAATTTAATTTTTCATTAATGACAAAATTTAATTCGATGAGTCATTATTTTTCCCTCAAACCGGACGAATTTTTGTACGAATTTGGTGCAGCATATGCTTTGCATTTGGCCCGCAAAATATACCCATGCCGATATAACATGTTTTGCAGGTACATTTTGTGTGCATTAAGGGGGTGGTCGTTCGCATTTTAAAGGGGTTTTCGTAGCCAATTGTCCGCACAGGAGTACGAATCGTGGAGCAACTTGTACCCTCTCTTTGGGATATATTTAAGCCAAAAGTCTTGCGCACCTAAAAAATAATCCAAATTAACGGATGGCTCGTCCAATCCAGAAACGTGCTTACAGATAAAGTGAACGGAATTATTTTTTTCAAATGTATTCCTCCTCCTGAGTTTTCCAGGTTCAATCAATGATCTAGTTTTAAATTAAACCCGCACAGAACGTGAGCAGACCGCCAAGGTGCGTTTGGAAAAATTCTTTGATTTTGGCTTCAGAATCACCAAAAAAACTGGTATTTTGCTCTAGTTTAACATAGGGTCAAATACTGTTTTTTGGTGATTCGTGAAGCCAAAATCAATAATTTTCCCAAAAACTCACCCTTGGCGGTCTGCTCAACGTTCTGTCCGGTTAATATTAAAACATGAAATCATTTGTTGAACCGTTAAACAACCTCAAGGAGGAGATACATTTTTGACAAAAAGCAAATTCAACGAAATGTATCTTCCTCCCCTGAGTTTTTCAAAGTACAACAATGATTCATGTTTTAAATTCTAACCGGCACGAAACGTGATGCAGAAGACCGCCAAGAGTGAAGTTTTTTGAGAAAATTATTGATTTGGCCTTAGAATCACCAAAACAATGTATTTTGACCCTATGGTTAACTAGAGCAAAATACAGTTTTTTGGGGTGGATTCTGAAGCCAAATCAAAGAATTTTCCCAGAAAACTCACCTTGGCGGTCTGCCTCAACGTCTGTCCCGGTTAATTTAAAACATGAACATTGTTGAACCTTGAAACTCAGGAGGAGATACATTTTAAAAAAAATAATTCCGTCACTTTGTGTAAGCAGCGTTTCTGATTGGACGAGCCATCAGTTAATTTGGATTGTTTTTTTTTAGGATGCAAGATTTTTGTTTAAATATATCAAAGAGACGTAAAAGTTTGGTCGCGACGATTTGTACTTTTGCGACAATTGGCTATTAAAACCCTTAAAATGCGACGACACCCCCCTAAATAAACTGTATTATAATGGGAGAAATCGCAAATAACTTGGTCCAAAACCGAGAATACCGGTTTAACCGGAAGAGCAAAGGCCAAATCAAAAATTTTGGCCTAAGCTTTTTTTAGTTTACCAGTTGAATGCAAAAACCCGTTTTGTGATATCCTCATGACGGTTTCCTCTGTTGTGACTCAGTCAAATCTGTCGCACCTAAAAAAAACTACCTTAACTAAAGACAACAAACACCCCGACAAAAATTGTGAAATCATAGGTGTCAGGACGTTTGAGTTTGTAGTGTAGGTTTAATTGTTTTTTTCAAGATTCTACAGTTGTCAAATTAATCTCAGAATATACGTTTATTTGCTATAAAATTGTTTTTTCTATCTATTTTTAATTTTCACTGTTAAAAAGTGGGTAAAATTTATACTGACTTTAAACGGCAGCCACGGCGAATAAAATTTTGCCCAGACTTCAAACGGACAGGGTAACGGTTTCTAGTTTTTTTTAAGTCATAAGTTATAAGTCATAACTTATGACTTAAAAAAACTAGAAACCGTTACCCTGTCCGTTTGAAGTCTGGGCAAAATTTTATTCGCCGTGGCTGCCGTTCAAAGTCAGTATAAATTTTACCCACTTTTTAACAGTGAAAATTAAAAATAGATAGAAAAAACAATAACAAAACATAACTTATGACTCATAACAGTTGTTATTTTGGCCCTCATAAATTAAGATTCTTAATCAACATCTAAGCATTCAATTTAGGAGATTTGCTTACGCGAATTTTAATAATGCGAGAATTTACAATTTGGTTCTGTTCACCCACTGACATCACTAATACAGACTACCTGAACAATTCTTACCTCATCCCACATCAACCTAAAGTGAACTCAAAGTGGACTCAATTCGAAAAGTTCAAAAATAAATTGATAAGTTTTCCAGATAAAAAACTTTTTTTCAACCAATACGCGATGCCAGAAATGAAAAATATTTTACATGAAGCCAGGGTTCAAATTCAACGTAAACGTTTTTGTGGCGGGGGTATTTTTTGCTAACAAAAAAATCTGACAACAAAAACCCCATACAATTGTAAAGGTTCTGCAAAAAATGTCCGTTATTTGTCTTTTTCAGAAGTAAACCTTTCTGATGAGGTGATTTTTGGTAACTACGCTGCCATGGTGGCTGGCAAAAGATACCGCCGCAAGTTTTTGTGCAGTTGGGAATTTTCCTCGCAGTTATTTTTTAATTTGACCCTGTTTTCAGATAAATGAAAAATTTGCCTTTATTTTTCAAAAAATTCTTCACACGTTTCAAGCAATTACAAAAAATTGAAGATTTTTCGTAGATATTTTTAAGCAATTGCTTGAATTATACTTTACGTTTTTTTGATGATTACTGGCCAAGATTTGGAGATCATAAATCGAAAATAAAATGATTCATTCTTGACAATTTTCAGAAAAGATACTTTCACCATATTTTAAAATTTGAATCCAATATTAAGTATTCAGCAAAGATATAACTTTCAACAAAGCGACTGATTTTTCATCAACATGGGTTTATTTTCTTCGATTAAAAAACGACAAATTCAAAATCGACTTCAATGAAGCCACTGTTTCATTCGAACAGGACTTATTAGAAGAAAATCCACTAAAATCGCCAATGAGAACCTCAGAGATCATAGACCCAGAAATGCCAAGTTTGGCTGAAATCAGAGCTGAATGTCAAAGAGAAATAATCGAAAATGAAGAAATGCCAAGTTTGGCGGAAATCAGAGCTGAATGTCAAAAAGAAATAATCGAAGCTCACGACGAAAATAGACTCAACCAGCCACTTGTCCTAGTTAGCATAAAAACGGAAGCAAATCCAGAGTATTTGCCAGAATTGGTTGCAAAGACTGAAAAGGGCAGAAGAAAAATTTCTAAAAATGTCGACACAATAATTTTAGATGATTCTGACAATGAGATTTTCAATGAACCGGAAATTGAAAAAATACCTTTACCAGAAACTTCACGACCAATATTTACCTTTGATGCTAGCTTCAACCCCCTAGTGAGCATAAAAACGGAAGCAAATCTGGAGTATTTGCCAGAACTGGTTGCAAAGACTGAAATAGACAGAAGAAAAAATTCTAAAAATATCGATCCAATAAATTTAGATGATTCTGACGGGGAAATGTTACAAGTTGAAAAAATAACTTCGTCGGATAGCTCACGACCAATAGTTAGGATTTCGCACTAAAAAACACGAACTTCTATGGTAGAATTTTAAAACTAAGAAAATTATCGGAAACAAAATTTTACAGGAGAATAACAATTTGATTGGTCCTAGATCTTCCTATAATCTAAAGAAACAAGAACAAAATTCACGGTCCAGCTAAAATTTTTCGTGTTCTAAATTTCCGAAACCCCGATTTTAACAAAAAAAAATGAGGAAAATATAAAAATCTGCCTGCTCAATTTTTTGACCTGATTGTTTTTTGAAATTATTTCTAATAATATATACTCTTCGTTCTGAAAAAGTTCCGGTGATGAAAATTAACCAACTTTTATATTTGATATAAAACACTTCAATTTTTATAATAGATTTCTGAAACAGTATAATTTGGGTAGGCCGTACAACGGCCAAAACGTTACAACGGCCAAGGTTGTACAACGGCTTATATTTACAACGGCCACAATATTGTAAATCGGCGCACTGTTTTACAACGGCCCCTTATTGTACAGCGGCCCTGATGTACAAACGGCCCTGATATTAACAACGGCAAATCTTTTTGGTGCCGTTGTAAATTTTTAGGCCTGTACAACCTTGGCCGTTGTAACGTTTTGGCCGTTGTACCGGGCCTACCCTATTAATTTGACCACCCGAAAGAAGGAAAGGAAAGATGGCGAACTTTTTTTTCAAAAAATCGTATTTTTGAGCATTTTAACTCCGGACTTTAGATTTTAGTTTTCTCGTGCACAACCCTACCAAAAGTTGCATCTGATATTTTCCTGGGGACTATTAAAACTGAAGCAAACCCGGGCGAGAATTTTCCGAACAAAATTGCCGATAATACTGAACCTATTTTACTTGAAAGTAGTGACGAAGAATTTCTTCCAGAAGACAACCATGAGATTTCAAAAAATCAAGTTATTCAGTATAATCCGCCGGTTGAGATAAATCTTGGTGCCAAACATGATAAATGTCATGTTCTGCTGCCAAAATTGATCAATGATTTCATACAGAATGCTGAAAAAGAAATGGTGGCTATTGAAAATGATCAAACTGTTGTTGGGAGAGAAATTTTTACAAAATTGAAAGCAATAAATACGTCTTTTCCAGATGTAAAAATTGAGCAGGTAATTTGGCGTGTTATTTTGAGCTTCGAGATAGAACTGGTGTTTTCTACAGCATGTATACTAAGTCATTATTAATGACCATATCGATCACGATCCCCGGTAGTAAAAAAAAATCTTTTTGAATTCTGCATAGAAAAAATAAAAATTATACGTAAAAATTAAGCTTTAGGGAACTTTTGTTTACCATCGATAAATTTGCCTGTGTCATCACGGACGAACCGTATTAGATATCACGAAACGGTTACTTTTATCCAACCTAGTTAAAAATTAGCTACGAAAATTTTTTTGCTTCACCAGAAAAAATAAATTTCGAAATTTTATTCCTCCACTAAAATAAATTTTTTCGAAATTTCTTTCTTTTTCAAATTGCCTTAAACGTTTGCACACATTTTTTCCAGTGGTGGAAAGATCATCGGTTCAAACCGTGAATTATCCCGCATCTTTTTTAGTTCCTAGTTTGATGAAAACACCCGTTTTGTGACATAAACCCGTAATCCTGGAGTCCATATAACTTACGAAAATAGTAAGTCAATATATTTGTTCATGCTTATAATAGTTAGCTGAACCGATTTAAATTGTTTCAGCTTCATAAAATTATTTTTATCCATTTTAGGAAAGATTTGAGTTGGGTTTTCATCTTTGAAATCGTAAAAATTTGAAAAAAATCGAAGCATTATGAAAATTTTCCGCGATTTTTTGTCCAAAATTTTTTTTGTTTCAATAACTGAAATCTGTGAGTAAAAACCAAAAAAAGCCACTTTAACTTTTTCATGGATTCCTACATATTTTCTGACCGCTGTTTGAAAAAATCATAAAACTTTTAATTTTTCAGAAAAATTATGAAAATTTTCCCCAAATCAAGTCCAAAATTTTTATTCGTGGTTTTTTGAACTCTCCATAAAATCATGCAGAATCACATACAATTAAATGTTTTGGCATCTATTAAATCGCCGTATGTCAACTAATCGGTAGGTCGCGCGTTTATCATTTTGAAACTGTTGATGAAATTTTAAACACTTGACTGTACACTCGATAAGTGCCATTCGGCAGTGAATCTTTTCGACCAGAAAAACTCGAAATATCAAAAAGCTGTAAGCAGATTTTTGATCAGTGAAACTCAAGCTTTAATTTGGTGGTACTTTCGACTAAATCCGACGACTTTTATTTTCGAGTTTTCACTTCCGGTTCACTAAAATGCGATTTTCTAGAATTTCACAAAATATTTTAAAATTCTGCACCATCATAATACCAAAAACATATTTCTCCATCTTTTCCCAAATTTATACTGCATTCTGAAATGTCACCTAGGAGATCGATAGATTTTGAATAGCGAAAATCTTGAAATGAGGCGGTTTTTTTGCTGTTCTAGAAAAAACTAGTTGGTCATTTAAAAAAATCCACCATCATATTACAACCATATGTGTTTTCGTGTTCATACCAAGTTGAGTGAAATCGTATGCAAGCTCTAGAGAAGATAGAATTTGAAAATTTGGTTAGGAGCTCTAGAACTCGCCGCATGGTGGTCACCAGGGTCGACCAAAAATTATTCTGATAAATTATTATTGTAGATTAAGAATAGATCTAACAAATGGCTATTCTCAAAAGTTTCGCCAGCAGTTTAGTATCTGGTAAAGTGGAGTACAAAAGTACATTTTTGTGACCGCTACCCCCTTAAGGTCAATTTTTTCTCAGAAAAGCTGTTTTTCTCTACTTTTTGCCCAATTTTTACCTTTTTTCATGAAAAAAAACTTTGATATTTAAGAAATTTCGACTGTGCAGGTAATAGAGAACTAATTAGCGAGTACACCCGACAATGTCTGCAGTTTATTACATATCGTCTTAAAAAAAAAATCTATAGTCGGGTTAAGTTGGAAATTGATGCACAGTGAAAAGTGTTTTTTTGTATTTTTAACTATAGTTAGTTATGTTAAGAAAATGTAAACGTTTGTAAGAATGAACACTTTTATTGCATGATAAAAAAATAAAAAAATAAATTTCCACATTTTTTTTTCTTTCATATATTGCCTCTGAAAAAATGTACCAATCTGCTGAACTTATGCCACCCCCTTAAACGGTTCGTCCGTGGCAGCACAGTCAAAGTCGCTGCTAAAAAAAGTTACCTCAACAAATTTTTTTTTGAAAAATTCTGAATATTTTTTTCATAATATAGAATTGTTTTTTATACGGCCGTTATCATAAAAACCGAAAAATTAAGTTTATCATGCTCAAATATTTTCAATGGATATTGGTGCCTTTAATTTGGAATCCGTGATTACAAATCCCCATGAATTTAATTTTTTTTTCAAATCCCCTAGAACCCGTGTTTTTTTGAAAAATCGGCAGAAAATTAAATTTTAAACTTATATTTTAGATTATTTCATATTGTGACATTAATAAGCTGGAAATTGTCCGAAAATTCTTAATCAGCGAAATTTCGGCATATTTGCTTCGGGACAAACATAATGCGAAAGAAAACTTTGTCTTTCAAATGCTGTCTACCGATTTCGTCGAATTAATCGCTGAATATCATGTCGATGCTTTAAGATTGTTTTCTCCCGATCGCAGCATTTTAGATGATATTGAAAATGGTCAGCATTCTAGAAAACGAATACATAGTGAGGATTTAGGAAAGGGTTCGAACCAGGAGCCAAAGTTAAACCGATAGTTATATTAAAAAACACTCCCAGAGTAAATCAGTGGGGGACAATGTTCCGCATAAAAAATATTTGAGCCACTTAGTGGTCAGAAAGTAGGTTTCAGAATGAGAGTATTCGATCCTTGTTCCTATTTTTTTGGGATTTGAGCACGAATGCGATAAAATTCAAATCTAGTTTTAAGGGTATCCCGGTCCCTAATTTGACATATTCCCGATGAAATATTAAGGGCTTCAAGGATAGTTATTTCTCAGGAATTAGCCAAGTTTCGTAGATTTAGCTTTCACAGTTCCTTTGCGGTCACATGTACAAAGTTTTTTGCTGCACCACACTCCAGACATATAGCGAGACAGTGAACCTAGCCAAAACGAAAATTTGAAATAAACCTTAATTTTAACATAACCTGTAGAATTAGTAGGTCTAACTCAAGGGGAGCCGATTTGTCGATAAATGCTATATTTTCTAGAATATGCAAAAACCAACGGTTTTTGGACTTTGTTCGTCGGAAAATCTAACTCCTAGGTTAAATTTCAAAATTTACTCAAATTTTTGCAAAAGGTAGCTCAAAAGAAATAAAAACTCAAGGCGAGCCGTTTTTTTCAATTTCGACCTCAAACTCAAAATAAGAATTTTTCAAGGTCACGTGAATAAATTTCCGAAAAAAAATGGGCTTCGATTTTTTCGAAAGTAGGCTCAAAAGAAAGCTGGGGAAACACTGAAGAGAAAGTTGGCTTACGTCAACCCGAAATTTTTAAGCTTAAGGGGTCAAATTGAAACAAACGTTATTTTTCCACTTAATTTTGAAAAAAATAATTTCGAATTTTTTTTTGTTCTTATTTAGGTTGTTTTGTGCTTTCAAAACATAAACGATTGATTTGCTGCATTTCTATGACACAATAACTGGAGAAAATGTAGGAACCGGGATACCCTTAGAGCTTAAAATTTCCCGGCAAAATTCCGGAAATTTTCTTTTGATCATACTGGCGATATATAAGTTTAGCTCAGCCAAAAAGGTAAATCAGTTGCATCGAATGTTTTCGGAGATGGCTTATCTGATTCCAGAAATTCCAATTGCATCCAGCAGCCAAAGAGGTGATACCTGACAATTTATCTATTTTTAGGGAACCGGATGACCGGTTAATCGGTCAAATCTGAAGTAGCCAATTTCTCGAGAACCGGGAGAGATATGAGTTCGATTTTTTCACCAAATGTCTTGAAATTTTATGACAAAAATTCTGAGGAGTAAAATTTTGTAATTTGACACCATTGGGGTCAAATCTCAAAATGGCTCACATTTGGTGTAATATGACCCCATTAGAGACAAAACAAGAGTTTTTGCTTTTGGAACAGTTATCGCCAATTTCTCGAGAACTGGACTATATTTGCCATTGATTTTTTCACTTTGTCTTGAAATTTTATGACAAAAATTCTGAGGGGTTCACCAATGGGATCAAATCTCAAAATGGCTCACATGGGGTCATACAACACATCAGGAGAAAGAGATC
>SCLH01000391.1:223471-234776 GCA_004367855.1 Oikopleura vanhoeffeni | reverse complement strand
CGGTTTCCCTGATATTGATTTACCCTTGATTCGAAAAATTGTTGAAATTGGGTATCTTTTCAAAAAATCGAGTGGAAATCCCGGTAAAAACGATGAAAAATATGAAAATCTGAGATTTTTCAATTTTCAAAAAGAAAAAAAAAACGTCTTCCGACATACGAATTTTTTAAATTTTTTTTTCACATAATAAAGTTTTATCTTACGCTTTTAATGGCACATATGAAATGTAACGGAGCGCCGGCAATCTTGGCTAATTTGTGTTTTTAAATTTTACAAGTCAATTTTGATCAATAGTAACCTTTCAAAAAAAAATTTCATACTTTTTTTCTGACTCGCACGATTATTTGCTATATTCCAGGTGTTAAGAAAAAATTATTTGAGACTAGTCGAAAATCGCATTTCCCACCCTAAACTAAGGGGATGGCTATCCCTAATTATCCCCGTTTATCCTCTATGCTATCCCCGTTTATCCTCTATGCTATCCCCGTTTATCCCCCATTCGATCCCCTTTTTTGAACATATCCGAAATTTATTTAATTATATTAGTGAAATTTAAATAAAAAGTGAACGTATAAATGAATATGACCATCACAAGGAGGGGGGATTTTGAAATTATGCGATATTGGGCACTTTCGGCGATATTGGCCTTTTCGACGATATCATACCGCCGATATGGGGACAGAAATAATTCTTCTCAATATTGAAAAACCCGGCAACGTTCCAAGTGATGTCTTTTTGGGTTTGAAAATAATTTGTAAATTTTATGAGGCTGAATCAAAAATCTTCCAAACTATAGGTCTTTTACTAGAGCCGCCCCCCCCCTAAAAATATTTCGGACTCAGAGCCGGTTTTTCCTCAAAAATATTTCAGACTCAGAGCCGGTTTCCCCCTTTAATATATTTCAGACTCAGAGCCGGTTTTTCCTAAAAAATATTTCAGACTCAGAGCCGGTTTCCCCCTTCAAATATTTTAGACTCTGAGCCGGTCCCCCCCTTAATAATATGTGCTCTTGAGCAAGTGCCTCCCCTTAATAACTAAATTTCAGAACCAGTCAACCCCTTAATAATCACCATTTGACACCAGAACCCCTTAAATATACCAGTCTCCCATCTTAAAAATATTTTTTTGGAAATTTGGGGATAAATGGGGAGGGAGAAACTTATCTCAAGAGAGGATATATGACGATTTGAAATAAGAAATTTCAAAACTCAAAAATGGGTATCGATGTTTTTAACCTATCTTGTAGAGAATAATGTATTGAAAGGTCGCTAGAGAGCAAAAACTTTTTTGCTCTCTAGTTTTTGCTCTCTAGCGACCTTTCAGTACATTATTGACCCATATTTGCTAATACGTTNGCTCTGAAAAAATGTACCAATCAGCTGGACTTATGCCACCCCCTTAAGTTCACTTGAAAATATTTTCTTAATATTTTGGACTAGACTTTTTTTGCCAAAAATTACAATGGTGGTAGTCTGGCATCTCTCAGACGTCAATTACGGCAACTTGGAAATCATAATGAAAAGTAATTAGTTTCACTTACTACGTATCCAATCACTAACATTATGTTTTCAAAAAGCAGATCGATTGGATTAAAGCATTCTGAGAGCTTTAATTTTCAAAAAAATATTTATAGTGATCAAATGTATAGTTAATGAGGAAAAATACTTTTCATTTTGGGTCTTTGAAGTCTCTTAGCTGAACTTGAGGTCTGAGAAATGCGATATTACCACCATTGTGAGTTTTTCTACCTTGTTAATCTACTCCAAAATCAGTAGAATATCTTTTTTCCAACCAGAGTGAATCTTGAAAATTATGGTGATCTCTATAGCGCGTATTCGAATCCCACTTGTAGTGTCTTAGTGCTAGATATTGGGAGCGCCACAGTTTATTGATGCGTCATATCAGCCAATCAACCCTCCAGCCAATAAAGCGGCATTGGATTCGACAATAGTGAGATTCGAACACGCGCTAAAGAGATCGTGGGAAAAAAATAAAGCCTATAAGAATATCTGGAAAATCTTTCTCGTGCTGCAGTGTCTATTGAAATAAATCAGTTAAGAGTTTGAATTATGCATTTAATTTCGCGCCGTTTTCAACCTGTTATAAATAATTTTTCATCGTATCCAATATTTTGACCCAAAAGTTGTTAATGGTTTTCTTAGGAAATGAGAGTTCAATAATTCAGTTGATTAATTATTTTATTTTGTATTCATCCCGTTTGATCAATTCGAACCGGATGTTTCAACAGTTAACTATCTGATAGCTGCTTTCATAATAAAGTTCTAATTATTTACACAACAACGTATATTCATCGTAATTCTGACCGAATTTCTAATTAAAAATGATGTTTTCGCCTAATTTTTATTTGCAAACCCAGTTTCATGTTGATTCAACTAATTATGTTATTTTTTGCCCAAGATGCTATTATATTATGTTAAACGCAGTTTTGGAAACATCGTTAATTGTTTTCGGTCCCAAGGTCGAAATCTTAGAGAACAGTTTCTGTTATTTTAATCGTGAATTCGTAGAAAAGATGTTCTTGCTTCGAAATCTGCGAAGTTTAATATTTTATATTTGAAAACATTTGGTCAAATGATTAATATCCTTTTCCCAACAGAACTCCATCTCAAAAACGTTTACTATCTCTATAGCGCTGTTGTCTTAGTGATCGTCTTGAGTATGATTATAGGCAAGGGTACTTGATATTGGGACCGCTAAATTTGATCGGTGTGTAATCACTCAAGCAATCACTAAGACAATCACTTATACAACATCAGTGGGATTCGAACACGCGCTATAGAGATAGTTAACGTTTTTGAGATGAAGTTCCGTTGGAAAAAGAACATATTTCTCGAAAATTCTCCTCAAACAATTTACCTCCTCCAGTTTTTATTTGAATTTGTAGATCAGTTCATCGAAAAAATACGAGAATTTTATTAGTTAAGAAAGCCAGCAAGGTTTGTTTATAAGATAAGTATAGGAAAGCCACACATTTCCCACGTGACTGAATTTTTGAAAATATCCACAATAATTTTGTACATAATTTATTTGATATTCTTTAAAAATTAAAGTTGAAGTTTTTTATTTAAGTTTGGGTTTTTCCCGATCATCTTAACAGAAATATTTGATTTAAAATCGTTTCAAATTCACCCTGAAGTCGAAAAGGTTCGTTTTTTCCAGTTTACATTTATGGGTTTATTGAGCATAATTGCTAAATGCAAAAAGTCAAAGATCAGACATTGTCGGATTCTGCCATAATCCAATTTTCTATTAAGATAATTATTAGTTGTATTTAACTGCACATAGTAAAATGTCCGCCATTTTGTCTCATCTATTGCTTCCGGAATTTTGGCGTTACGGAGTTATCATCATTTGGTTACTAATTAGAAATGCCGCAGATGATAAATTTGAGACGGTATATTTTGGACTTATTTTGTTGAAAAAAAAGAAATTCTAAAACTAAATATGTTATTTAGACCATATTCAAGTGCATTTTGTAGGGATTTCAAATACTAGTATTTTGAAAAACTACGGTTTACTATATTTCACAACAGATTTCTGCTTAATTTTATTAAATTAAACATTTTCAAACCATAAATTTTATAAGAACTGTCGAAATAATATTTTTGAATATAATAGTTTGATAATTTTTTTTGTGTTAATATACTAGTACTTTGAATACTAGTAGTTTGAATTTGACACTTGATTAAAACTTTTTTCTTAGAAAATGGGGAATAACTCGAAAGGTTAAAAATCATGTTTTATAAATCTTATTTAAATTGAAAAAGTCTGATCTTGGAGACCGTCATTGCCTTACAATTTAACGTGGACGAATCAGCCAATCAGCAGCATTTTGAAGCCAAATGGGTAGTCACGTGAAATCGAAAATTTTACGCAAAAAACCGTCTCTCAAATCAGTATTGTAGGTGAAATTTGCTTCGAATTTTGTTGGTTTCAGCCAGATTCTGAGTGGCTGACATTTTTTTGAATCAGAAACGGGCACTTTGACCTATTGTTGAAATCCATTTTGAAAGTAATGTTTTTGTCTTTGAAAGTAACAATATTCGAAAAATGCAAAAATACCAAATTTTCTCAGTTTTTTGGCTGACGGGTCATCTTATTAAACTATCGTTAATAATGAATCAGAATGAAAAAAATTATTATTTTCTGACTCAGAAATTCTGAGTCAAGCTAAATGTTTGAGGGCATAAATTACGCCGCGTAACTCTAGTAGTTACCCTACTTGTTTCGATGAGATTACGAAAAACGTATGCGATAAAAGGTTACATCTATCACGGAACTTAGTCAACAAAATTAACCTGTCAAAATTTTGCATCCATCAGGGGTCTAACTTCGTTTCCAAATTAAAAAGTTTTAATTTAACGAGAACTTCGATCACTATTTCTGTTTCTTATGTAAAAGCTTGATACCAAAGATGATTCGAAAGAGAGCTTTAATACTGTTTTTGAATATTCGTTTCATAAAATAAACGATTCATAATTACCTTGTGGAAACTAGGAAAAATTACCACCTACGCACATTACTCATGTTTTTTAAAAATGTGACAGATAAATTAAAATTCATAACAGCACATTCAGCATTTAGAATTTGGTTTTCTAAAACGGAATTTTGTTTTAACCCCCACTTGGAAGTAACACAATTATTTACGGAATAACTTATGCAAATAGCAAATAATTTGATTATATGGCAAAACCTGTTTTTTCGTAAGAGATGATGATCAAACTGGAACAATTATTTTACGGAGTCAAGCAAACAAATTTTATAAAAATTTAAGGGGAAATTTTAACAGCGTCATCAAAACTCACGTTTGTTCGTTCAGTTTTTTATTAAACTTTTATAGAAGGTCAGTCTTCTGATTGTTAACAATACGAAACAAAATTTTCTATGGAAAAACGACTTCAGAATGCTTGTTTAATTTTTTTTTCAAAAATTTCAGATAATTCACTAAGAGTCATAAAAACTCACGTTTGTATGTTTAGCTTTTTATAAAACTTTTATAAGATTTGTAATAAGGTTAGGCTTTTGAACGTCAAACTCGAAATATACTTTTCTTCACACAAACGACTTCAGAATGCTTGTTAAAATTAATATTATATTTGGTATATAAATAGTTTTTGAGCTGTGAAGGCATAAATAACGATGTCTGAGACACGTGTAAGAAAATACCGATATAATCTTTGAATAATTTTAAATGTGAAGATGAAATAAAAATTTGATCAGAATGATTTAATAAAAATTAATTTTAATAAGGTTTTTCCGATATCCCTGATTTCTAGTTAATCGAAAACTCTAATTGTATTGTAAATTGTCGATGATTGATAAATTCAAAAGTATGTTAATTTTGCTCTTTACTATTCGTTTTTTTATCTGAAATTTCTATGAAAATAGTTTATCATTGTTCTATTTTACCATGCGCTCAAGATTTTTTCCTTTTGTATCTACGATTTATGTCTTCGACGAAAATGGTGAGAAGTCTTATTTCATACACTTGAAAATTATTTCCGAGAAGCATTAAAAAATTCTGTGTTTAGAACCTCATATTTTGATCCAATCTATTTTATCAGGATTTTTATTTTTCAAAAACAGTATACAGCAGGGTCCGGCGTAAAAGTTAAAGTTTTTCGCAAAAAATCTTCACCTATACGCCGGATTTCACCTATACGCCAGATTTTCGAAAAAACGCCTATCTTTTGCCTTCACCTATACACCGGACGTCTGGAAGAATTTTTTAACTTTCAGATGCGTGGGTTCCACGGTAGGCTTGCATTCGTCCGCGTCCAAATATACTCTCCATACAGGTGTGGTAAATACATAAGAGCCGGTACTTTTTGATACTTTGTTTTTAATAATATATAAGAATTAATATATTTTGGATATAATTCTATTAAGGCTCTTATTTATCGCGAATAAGGAGATTTTTCCCGAACTCAAAAATTTTTCTTTCCCATTGTCTGATGTGGCTAAATGATCAAAGTGGTGAAGTCTTCAAGTGCACTCTTTTTGAGATTTCAAATCGTTCGGATGTATAAATATAAGAAACATATTTTAATACAATGGTCTCAAAATAATATATTTCAAAAATCTCGGTATCAAGCAAAGGTTTTTTAAAAATTTCAGGACTTCCTGTTTTATCAAAATATTCTCGACCACCTTCGTAGACTGAATTCTCATGACTCCAATCCTTCTGAACATTTTATTTGTCTTCTACCCATTTTTTTGTAGAGTCGACAAACCGGATGTAATTTGACAGTTTTTTGGAGAAACCGGCACGTAATTAATTATCAAAATCTCATCAATTTCTTCATTTAATTATTTTTGCAGGCTAACGTTTAAAATTTTAAAGATTTTTCGGCGACAATCAAAGTGAACTGATCATCAAATCATTTACCTAATGTTATGACCGCAAATCAGAAATATTATGATAAATGAAACTTGGATAAAACAAATAATGGTCATTCATATAATAATTTTAAACACCTTAATCAACTTTTCATGCTTTTTTAGCTTCAAATCCGTTTGGATAGACAAAAAATAAATTGACCGGAAATAAATTATTTGGATGCAATTCTGAGTGACTTTAACTTGATTTGTGAGGGACACATACAATCATCTACCAAGTTTCCAGAACGAGTGTGGACAATTATTCTCCCCTCATTAGTCACGTGCCTCTAGAAGCAATTAAATTGGATAAAAAATTTTGCGTTGACTCGCGGGGAAAATTGCACGCCTGTAATTGGCTACTCCTTTAACAATATTCCTTCTCAACTAAAATTTTTTGATCATTCAAAACTAGAAGTATTGCGCGCGTGTGAGGGTTAATTTTATATCGACACTTCGTGGTTCGTATTTGGTCCAAATCGACGCCCTTCACGAGTTGTTTTTGGTGATTTTAAATATTATATTTTTATCGATATTTAATACATTACTATGACCTCAATTTTTGTTAAAAATATGTTTTTTTTTCAAAAATATTCAAATTTGGTTCAGGAAATTGAAGGCTTACTAAAACCACTAAAATTGAGTCTGATAATAAACCGGGTGTGCTCTTAGTGACCAAAATTCAACCGATCAAAATGGATTATATTGAATTGAGAGCTTGTGATTGGTTGCATTATTCGAAAAATTTTGGCACACCCAATACAGCAGGGTCCGGCGGATAGGTGAGGGCGGATAGGTGAATGCCGGCTAATAGGTGAGTTTGAGCGAAAAAAACTTTTTCAGCGGATAGAAGTAAGGCAAAGATAGGGTTTATTTCAAAAACTTCCTAGGCAAGATAGGCGTTTTCGAAAGCCAAATAAGCGGATTTGAGAATTTTTATGATGACTAAAACCTTTCAATTAATGTCGTTTATTCTATTATCTAGTACAGTTGATTTGCCTCAAGAAATCTTGCACGCAATTTTTGGTCAATAAAATTCCAGCATATTTCATTAGGCAATTTTTCACGATAGGCTATTTATTTCTTTCGTTGAAATCAAAGTCTACACCATTTCTTGGTAGTGGTGTATCATTACACAATTTAATTTCGAGTCTGGTCGATATAATTCAACCCAAAAGCCGGCAACGTTCTCCAAATCAAGTGAAGTAATATTTTTTACAGAATCATTTAAATTTCCGCATGTACGAATCTTAATATAAATTTCCTTTCTTTTCAAAAAAACTTACGAGATAGTCGTGTATTGTTTGAACATTTCAGATAAGTTGTATTTTTTTGGTTGATGTCTCGCGACAATTTTTCAAGTTTTCATTCATTTCTCTCAGTTATAATAGATTTAAAATGATTATTTAATTAAATATATTTTTTCCAAATATAGCACAATTTGTCACATGTTCCAGCAAAATTGGGCATTTTTTTCTCCGGGAAAAAATGGCCCATTAGCTTTGTTGGTTTGGCATTTTTTTCTCAGTCAAACCAGTGTCTAGCCGATGGAGGAAAAATGGCCAATTAACAACACTCAGGCTGTAGAATTATTATTTATTAATATTTGGCCGGAATAAATCAATGAAATTGCATTTCTAGAACTTTAATGTCACATTACTGCGTGAGTCAATAATCCAAAAGTCAGTTTCTGAGGTTTTTCAAAACGCACTTTTGCTTTATGATAAAAATGGCGAGCAAAAATCAGCCTTAATTCTCATTCTACTACCTTTACTAATTATAAATCTAGCCTGTGTTTTTATTGACCATCAGAGCGTATCTTCCCAGCGTCCGGCGGATGGTGTGAAATCGGCTTATAGGTGAAATCGGCTACTGGTGAAATCCGGCTAATAGGTGAGGTTTGAGCGAAAAAATTTCACCTATCCGCCGGACCCTGCTGTAAACCATGTTTTTTGCCATCATTTCGTCGAATATTTTTCTTTTTATCTAGAAATTATTTTAAAATTAAATCTGATGAAATTTCATTCGTAGTTCTACTTACGCCAAAACAGCACATTGCGTGAACTTGTGTACCCGCCTGTAAAAAAATTTCCGGTGTTAGAAAAAACAAGAGATAACAAAATTTATTGCAGCTTAAAATTTCAAAACAAACATTTTTATTATTAATTTTCTGAGAAGTAAATTGTTCTTAGTGTTAGAGATGGTCGCAGGGTTCTGACTCGGCGTAAACAATTGAAATTTTCACGGGTTCAACAGGATCGGAAGCGGAAATGATTTTTATATTCTAAAACGTCGAAAAAAAAATCTGTGACGGAGATTTGAATATTTAAGTGTCACAGTATCCTTTTTATAAACATAAACTTTGAAAAGTAGTCATACCCCTGTTTCCGTCTAAATACAATACACCTGGTTTTTCACCCGACTAATTTATTCACACTTCCGTGCATATTTCCGTGAACAAAAGTACCTCCTAATCACAAGGAGTCCTTATTGAGCACCAAATGCATTTCAATAAATTTTTGAAAAAACTTCCGGGGAGAATTCAAGAGTAAACTGAATTATACAAACGTGATATAAGATGTTGTTCTTTCTCCTTTTTTACTCTCATGACACCGATTTGCATTTATCCATCAATTTTTATTTTTAAATACGCAAATTTTTTCACGCCTACGCATTTTGTCACATAAAAACCACTTCCGGTTTAACCGAAAGTTTATTATTTTTTCTCATCGTTGAACCTTGCTGTGGCGTTTATGCCACTTTTTCAGCCAATATTTTTATTTAATTCATTTTTTTTAAATGACTCATCCGATTGAGTTTTTAGATAGCTCAAACTGAGCACAAATATTTAGAGAAAAAAATTAAGAGAATAAATTAACAAAAAAATGGCCCGAATCAGAGTTTCCAATTTTTTTAGCAAAAACTGATAGTTAAACAATTTCAGTAATCTCAGAAAAAAATTAAAAATGGTCTGATTTTTTTATTTGATTATTCACTTGATATTTGTGCTCAGTTCAAGCTATCTAAATACTTAATTGCATGAGTCTTTTTCGAAAGCCGAATTATATAAACAATTTTGCCAAAAAAACGGCATAAAAGCCTCAGCAAGTACCTTTATAGATACCGGTATATACTCAAAATAGCTTCTTAGCAGAAAATGTATCCGAAAAACCTGGGTACCTCCTTGAAACTGTATTTGTTTCAGTTATATCGTATATTTATTTATGCGATTTGATGAATTTTATCAGATGCATTTTGAGTGAAAAACCTTGATGGTATCACTTTTGCTATCGGAAATGTTCATAAACCGAAATCTCCAAACAATTATTGTTTAAAATGGATCATCAGATCTTAATTTTTTGAATGAGATATTTAAGAACAAATATTTGAATTAAATTCGGATTACAACTCAGACTTCTAAAAATATATTAAGCGTTAAGATTGTAATCATCAAAAACAAAATTTCGGAACAAAATCGGGGATTATTGCGGGATGTATAGGATATGGAATCGTATCTAGGGTCAGATTAAATATATTGATAATGCGAAAAAGCATCAGTTTTACTAGCCTGTCCTTCATCTTTTCAAGCAAATTTTTTTTTAAATATAAATTTTTTTTAGAAATAATTAAGATTGTATCAGATTCGCATCGACAAAATGAAATTTTTTGCCTTCGGTAGTTGATATAACAGGATTTTGTGAAGTTGATGAAAATGTTCAAGATAGTGCAAATGGAATTTTCAAGATTCAAGAGCAAGGGGGTTAATCGGAAGAAAATCGGTGATTATTTCGGGATGTATAAGATATAGAATCGTATCTAAGGTCAGATTGAATGTATTGATAATACGGAAAAGTTTCAGTTTTACAAGTCGGCATTTTATTTTTTTAGTAGCAGAATATTGTTTTTAAATACAGTATGTCCCTTTTTGTGGCGATTGAGAAAAGGGTAACGGTTGAAAGCTCGCTTTTGATTGGGTAATACGTTATTATTACTAATAACCAAATTTCAAAGATTTCAGATTTGTTTCGAATGAAAATTTAATGGCAATGTTCAAAATCGTGCAAATGGATTTTTGACGATTCAAAAGCTAGGAGATTAATTTTTGATATTTTAAGGAGAAAATTGAATTCGAACAAAACTACGTGAAATTTGAAAATCACTATTTGACCTTATTTTCTATAATGAAATTTAAAGCCTACAAATCATTTGAATTTATGGTTCTCACCAAAACGAAGTATTTAATTTGTCAAACATGAAATCTGCTGGTAGTTCGTTTAGTTCATGTTTTTTGTGTTTTGTAGTGTATTTAGAGTACTTTTTCAAAAGTATCATTTACTGTAGTTTCAAATGCTAAGGTTATTCGTGACTTTTGTCTGATAAAGTGCTGAATAAAAAACCAGCNTGACTGTTAATTATTGATTAAAACATACCCACGATAACCAAGTACCAGTTTATGGAGCCAGATGTTTCTTCATGGTTTTGAACTGAGACCATTATATAGCCAATATGATAAATATTATATAACCACTAATGTACCAATAATAACCAATGTATAATGCCAAGCCAAAATCAAACTAGGGCCTCGTTTTTATAGCTCGCGTAGATTGTTACATTTCAACTTTAAATAAAATAGAAAAAAGGGTTGATCATTATGAATCACAAATTATTAAATTTTTTCCACTCAACTATATCTCTTTAATAATCTTTTGTGAATCTAGGATGTGCGGGTTGAGGTAGCCAAACCTAGCACTCCTGAGACCCCTCTTAGCAACTCATGGGGCCGCTTTTCAGCCCGCACATCCTAGATTCACAAACAGGTCGTTGAAGGGATATTTAAGAGGGTCGTCAATGTGAAATTTTAAGCGATTTAAAATTTGAATAATTTTTGGTGTTACATAAACTTAGC
>SCLH01000391.1:193770-220566 GCA_004367855.1 Oikopleura vanhoeffeni | reverse complement strand
ATAATTAAAATTTCTAGAATTCGATTAAGACATTTTTGATAATTTTAATGTCATGCATTGTTTAGGCGGGTCATATTCACCAATAAAAAATGTTCATACCATGGTAACATATCGGTTTTATGCGGGTTAAAGCTACAAATATTCCAATTTTGAAAATTATAGATTTTGTTCTAAATTGTTTTGAACAAAAATAATTACTACCATGAGATTCCTTGGGTCAACTTAAGTCATAACCGATATCAATTTATCATAAATTAATTATATTAAGGGCTAAAAAAACCGACACCTACACTCTTAAATGCCTTTTTATTTATCGAAAAAACAAAAATTATATTTTAATCGTATAGCAAATTGGCTGAATTGTTTTTTAAAATCATTAAAAATGTATGTTAACTTTGCTTATATGGCTCGATTTATAAGAATGGTCACTACTTGCCGGAAATTGAGTCTGGGTACAGATTAACTTTTAAAGTCTAGGAGTTAAGAAAATTTTCATAAAAATTTGAATTTCATTTTAAAATTTTAAACTTATCTTTCAAACTTGAAAATTTTGTTTTTTGACAAATTTCATGAAAATCTCAATTTTTGTTGAATTTTGAAGAAAATCATTACATTTTTTTGAAAATTTTCAAATTTTAAACATAGTTTCCATTCGTTTCGCCGTCTGTATAGAACGCAGAAACATTTAGAATTTACTGGTTCCTGCTTACAAAAAAACTAATACCAAAATTTTGCAAGTTAAGTTATAGCTTTATTTCAACGTACAAACTATCACTAGCCGAAATAAAAAAATATGAAAACCGAAGTCTGGTAGCAGCCCATTCCGAAAACAAAGAAAATATAATTTCGAATATGAACAAAACACTTCTTCTTTTTTACGCGCCCTTATTATGAATTTAACATTTACAAAATCAAACAAAAAATTTATTTTACCGAAAAACAATCTGATCAAAAAAGAGACCGAACCTTAAAAAATTTGAGAGGGAAAATTTATCATACATCAAATTAAGCGAAAATTATAAATAACACCGGGGTGGAAATACCACCGGATTTAATTTCACTTTTGAAAATGGGAAATGAGCAGTATGCTGTGGGACCAAACAAAAAGTTGATATATAGTAATATATATTTTGATCCTAAATAAGCTCTGAGAAACTTGTTACCACAGGTTACAGGCTCAAAGTATTCCTGAAAATAGACAATTCAAAATAACAGAATTCTTATATTCAACTCGTTCTGAAAAAGACTCTACTAATGCAGACACTGATTACAGTTTTCGTCGTTTTCCAATTAAAACGAACTCCGAGTATAATATTAACTCGCCATTGATAACCATATTCACATTCTTACATAAAACTGAATTCAAAATAAACTGAAATCACTTTTGATAATACAGATTTCAAAAAACTAGAGATTTCGACAAAGAAATCAATTTACAGTTGTAATGGTGAAGTTAAGTGTCATAAAGAAGGGCTCCATTATCTCCACAGCACACAATACCGATACGAGGTCAGAAAAAATATCTCAAAAAATTTTTGAGAACCCTAGCTAGTAAATGCATTTTTTCGGTTGACATGCAACAAGCATCCAAAAGTAGATTTTTTAGAAAGAAAGAAAAAAATATAGAACCACGCACGACAGATTATTAGTTTTGACAATAACGGTCTACCATAATTATTTTAAGGCTATTATTTGGGCATTTTGTGTGGTGAGATAAGTCAGTCTGCGCGCTTAGCGACATTTCAGAGGTTTTAAGATTTCTGCATACAAATTTCATAGCTGTATTTTTATTAGATTAAAGAAACGTATAAACTAACTTTCATTCATTTAAGCTAATTTTTGAGGTTTTCATGGAATCTCGAGCTGCGCCTTGCTCTTGTATTTATTGATTGCGTCATCAGTTCACGCCCGATTAACTTTTTTGATTAACACAACGAGTATGGTTTTTCTATCATGGGCGCGGAATTTCGACGCCACTTCAACTCACCGCGTATGACCTACCAAATATAATGCAACTGAAAATAGTGGGTTAATATAATAACAACTTTCAAAACCCCAAGAATTCTGTTACAACAAAAATAGATAGTAACGGTTATAGTTCCTAATCGCCAACCAAAGAAAAATTGCAAAAAACATTTCTCTTAGGAGTTGTTAAAGGATATTAGCAATTTTCAATGTCAAACGTGCATAGTACAATCAACTCGAGGAGTTCAAATGGAAGCTTCTAGCAGCCATTAATAGCAAATATTTTTAAAGGTGTATAGAAAGATCAGTTATTACAAAACTGATTAGAAGACAGTGATATATAAGTTGGTCACACCGCTAATGTGGATGACAACTAGCAATCATAAAACGTGGGTCTTAATTTAACAATTTTATATCTGAAATTAAACCGTGGGACCAACATACTTTTTTACAACATAGCAGAAACTTGTGGAAAATAAACAGAACTTTCTGTCATGTACACATTTATACATGAAAACAAAAATAGAATTGCAAAACATAAGAAAATCTGGTTAAGACAGCATAACTTATTTATAGTTCATTGTAGTCACACAAAAACAACAACAGGTGAACAGCCTAAAAACCGTTTCCTTGAAAAACTCTGTTAAGAGGATTTCATATAATGTTTTTTATTTATTCTGAACGTCAGCACACGGCGGTCATTGATACCCCGAAAAATCCAAAATCGAAGCTACATTTTTTTTCGACGTTAATTGAATGTAGGCGATCACCAAATGGTCTTATCAAGGCAATATTCGATATTCCGTAGTCCAAATACGTGGTTAGAAAGGAAGTAAAAAGGGATGAGAGGATCTTAGAATTTTTCAGAAAATAATATCGTGACTAAAAATGCATAAAATTTGGTAAATATGGCCATTTTTGGAAAAAATTAAAAGTGCTCCAAAAAGAAAAAAAATTGAGTTGATTGATTTTTGCTCCGTCTACCATCCAGTCATTTATCAAACATATTATGTTCATTTCACCCAAATTGTGTAAGCATACTTTATAACCCCCTAACTCTTAAACCACATTATAGTGATTAGGATCGTTTTGAAACAAATAGAATTTTCGTAATGAAATTTGCCAAGATGTTTTTTTTAAAAGTTTGACTTATGAACCGGCAAGCTAAGAGTCGAAAATCACGGCAAATTTATTTCTCGAAAAGATCCAATTGTTTATTGGAGAAATCTACCGGAAATTTTATTTTAGGATTTTTAATATCATGAAATTCATAATTATAATACAATGAATAAGTAAATAGTATCAGACAGCAAGAAAAAAAAGATCCCTAAACACTAATAAATTTTACCACCTCAAACACCTTTGAATCTGAAGGCAAAAAAATTGCGGGAAGCTAACAAAACGGCGAGAAATAAACATCCCTACAAGACCTACAATCAAATATGTGATAGAGGTTGCAAATTGCTCCAAAAATAAAAAAAATTGAGTTGATAATTTTCTGCGCGTTCTACTGCATCGACACATTTTTAAAATAATATCTTATTTCACCACAAATGTGAAAGATAACGGTAATATATATAACTTTTAACCACATTATATAGTGATTTAGGATCGTTTGTTTGAAAAAATAAGATACTTCGTATAAATTGCACGGATTTTTCTAAAAAAAAGTTTTGACTATTGAACCGCGCTAACAATGAAAATCACGGCAAATTATATTACGAAAAATCCA
This sequence comes from Oikopleura vanhoeffeni, assembly GCA_004367855.1. Lineage (NCBI taxonomy): Eukaryota > Metazoa > Chordata > Appendicularia > Copelata > Oikopleuridae > Oikopleura > Oikopleura vanhoeffeni. The sequence continues at coordinate 216,869 of SCLH01000391.1, read as the reverse complement.
TTTTTTGTAGAAACACCGAAATTTTATTTTTAGGGTTAATAATCAAAATTAAATTATAAAAATAAAAATAAAGTTTTCGATTAGTTCGCTATTAATTGCATAATACATAATGTGAATTTGAACAGAACAAAATATAGGCGAAAAATTATAATTATAATACAGATGAAATAATAAATAGAACTCAAAAAATACGAGCAATGAAAAAAAATCTCTAAATCACTAGAAGCAATGTGTTATCCCCTCACAACCCTTTGACTATGAAGGCAAAAAAAATTTTGGGAGCCAAAAACGGCGCAGAAAAATTAACATCGTCACAGACTACAATGTCAAATAGTATAAAGCTGCAAATCATATTTCCAAAATACTATCTAAAACTTTATATGCGATAGCCGTGTTCGAAAGTTAAGTTTTTTTTCCTTTTAGGATTTTGCAGAAGTTTCTTAAAAAAATTAATTGGTGTGGAAAACTGATACGATAGTATCGGAGAAGTGCTGAAGGAAGCCAGTTTTCAGAGGAAAAGGTATTGCGATTGATCTTTGATATAGAGTAGTTTCTCTGGAAGTTTTATACAAAGAATAATTTGCACAGGTAGATTTTTATAAACAAAATAATGGAAAAATAATTTTTCGAAAAAATTATTGTTTCGAAAAAATTGAACGGCAATTCAACCCAAATAAAGCCGACAAAACCAAATCGACGATCATGTAGAACATAAGGTGGCCGATTTGAAGTTATCAGCTGAGATTAGCAATATATTTTCACCATTTAATGCATACATTTTCGACACGGCGGCGATATGAATAATTGTTATTGTAAGCGATCGAGAATCATTAATTTCAAATCTGAGACAGTATAAATAGTAGAGTTCACTTGGAAATTGTTACTATATTGTCATTGTAAAAATGTAGGTTTTAGCAAGAAATAGAAGTGAGTGAACCTCTCTTTTCTCTCGCAATTTACTAGTAAACAAACTTCGAAATTTATAAATGTTACGTGTATTCACTTATATTTATTCCATGATCTCAATCAGTGAAAATAAGTCAAATGATAATTTTTCAAAGTTTGTCCGAGGTAAAGCGCTCAAAGAAGATGCCATCTTAGATGGGGTGGAGAGGCGAAAGTCTCGTTTCTGGGGTTGAGGTAGGATATATTGGTTTTAAGCTTCATAGACGTGAAGTATTTTTGTCCATATTGTGGACTTTTTATTTCGATTAAACTGCCGTTATCAAAATTAAAAAGCTTTTTGAAGAGAACATTCTAATATTACATTTTTTTAATATCTGAATTAAAAATATATTTTATCTCTTAACTAATGAACTCAGTTGGATTGCGCATAGTTCTAAAAACTTTAGCTTCAAATAAAATACACAAACAACATAGATAAGTGTTTTTTCGATCACGAGACTTATGGCCGACGTGACCGTTTCCTAATCGATAATTGAATAATCAAAAAAATGTAACTACTTCAAACTTAAAATAAGAGTACGATAAGAAACCTTAGAAATAACGAATAAACATAGTGACTTTGCCTAACGAAACTTACCTGCTAGTGTGTATTTCGTGGCATTCTGAGGATGATTCGTAAGGAAAAACGTCACAAGGCCCTAGCTAAACATTAGATTACAGTAATGTTCTTTTTTAGGTCCCATAAATTAAATTAAGCATGTAAACACGCTGCAGTGAACATTAAGGGGTTTGTTGGATAAAATAAAGCATTATTGAAAAGCAATTGTAAAATGATATAAATTTGTAATATTGCAGAAGTGACGAAATTTGAAAATGATGTGTAATTTATAACTATAAAGCTAACTAATAAGAAATAATCAAAATATTCTTAAGTGTTCATTGCCAAAGAGCAATTGTAAGAAACGACTGTTGATCTGAATTGTTTACAATTTGCATTTTTCAACATATTCAATGATAAATTTTCGGATTGGCAATAAGCAGCGTACTACGAATGAATCTGAGTAATTTCTTTTTCACTTTATTTGCTAAAAAAATCGGAAAAAGAGTGTTACAATGATGAAAAATCCAGTGTCTTACCATTTTCGGGAGACTTACGTTGGCGTCAAATGGAGTAACAGACTCCCTGGAAGATAATTCTAAATATGGTACGAAAGGATCTTATTTTTTCTTGAATGGAGAACAAACATTACCGCTATTATAAAGTACGCATTTTGACAATCAAACAATTTAATACTTGTTTGTGTTGATCGAACTGAAGAGTAGTGGACCGAATAATATTGCGCTAATATTTCGAAAAATTATTTTATGGTAAATATCAAGCGAGTAATGAATAAAAATGAGATTATTATCTGGTATGACAGTTCTGCGCCAAACAACATCAGAAATTGTATTTTGACAACTCATTTTTCCCGCGGTCATAAATGTGAAAGTTACATGATAAATTATACTCAGTATCTGCTACAAATTTCAGCAGTTATTCGCTCAAGCTGAACGTCAAATAATTATCTGAGAAATTTTTGGTTTGCTTGGATATCTTCAAGGAAAATGATAATGAGCAATGATGTAAATCAGTAAGTACGATTGTCACAAGTATTAAATACGTTTTATGATTTTTGGCCAATTAAGTGCATACATAGGAAAATATAAGAGATAGTGACTTTTTAGTTAGTGAGTTAGGTTTTCCGCAGAGCAGATGGGTTTTACTGAAAACTTATCAGACATTCACGACAAAACGTTGAAATTTCATAAAATTTCTTACAAGAAATTACCGTTTTCGAATTTTGACCAAGGTGTCAAAAACAACTTAGTTTGGCTGCAAATTATTGCATGCGCAGAATTTTAACAATGGGTTTGAGAATTCTTTACCAGGATCTACAAAATAAATAAATTATCACAACTGAATCACAGTATAGATATTAACTCGTAAGTTGCAAAGTGGTTGGCGACAAATTCGTATTTTTATTATTAATACTTTGATTCTAGAAAATATTTTGAGGCGACGCTACGATTAAGGGTTCTGCAGTCATGTTGCTGCACAAATGAAAGTTTTGTTTTTTGGATATATTGATAAATAAGATATTATCAATTTGGTAATCGGGTTGATAAATCTGATTAATGAGCTTATAGAAAGAATCTTTATTCGACGGTTAAGTCTATTTTGGAGTTTATAGTAAGATTACGCGTAGATTAATAAATATGTAAATTTAAAAAAAAATGTCAAAAAATGAATTCTCTGCAGCATGGAATGGCTAGAAAGCAGTAAATATTTAAGCGGTATCCGCTTTAATTGAAGAGAAATGGCTAACTTAGCATTTGGTTATGAGATGATCACGCTAGTTGTCATAATAGAAATGCGCATATCTGTGATAAAAATAAATAACGCTAAAGTAAAGCCAAATCCATACCAACAATTTGTAAGGATTTTTTAGCTTTGATATTTCGCTTTGATCAAATAATTTCATATTATATTAAATAATAAAATTTTAACGAAAGTTTTTTTTCAATTTTTAGCAACCGCTAAACGTTAACCTCATTATCTCTTGCGTAACATGTTGGTGCTGTCATATTTTCTCTGTTATTTGAAATTTCAAACCTAATTGTAAAATCCTGCTCGGTTTTTGCTGCCTGGGAGAAGAAATGTGTGCATGTTCAACTATCGTTTGTAATACGCTCTACGAATTGGCTTACCAATGTTGAATAATGTTTGGTATTAATAAAAATTATAAAAAGTGTTACAAAACAATGATTTTAATTTTTACGTTTATAATTCAATCAATGCTACAGACTGTGTTAATAAGTGTTAAAAACCAGCAATTACAAGTTATTTAGAACTAGCGTTCATTTCCAACTACTCTCTGATCGTACCAATGATAAGGGCTCATGGTTCAATAATTTAGAAGTTTTCGATGAAGATAAATTATATTAAAAAATTTTAATGGGCAGAAAACATAAATAATCGTTTAAAATCAGGCTATAGTCCTGGTGATCGATAAGTGATTGGTCTCGGTTTTGCATAGCTGAAATGAACCACTAACTTAACATCTGACATATTCTTTTTAAATAACTATAAATTACTCCAACATTGTTTTCTGAGCCCTATGTAGGTTAATATACATAGTTAGTGAATAAATGATGTCAAAATTTTTCGACCAGTTAAGTATTTGTTAGAAAGCTGCCGATGTTTACGATTAAGACTAAATAGAAGAAACGTGTTAAAATCGAAGAAACGCAAAAAGTTAAACAATTAAGAAGCCCTGTTTAATTACGTGTCAAAAACAAATTTGGTTCTTCGATTTTACGAAAATGAGATAGCCAATTGTAAACAGATTAATTAAAGAATTATTAGTAGTCTAATTTCTAACATTGCAAAAAATAAAACATAAGAAAATATTGGTTAGAATTTGTGGACTGTGACACATTATTATAGACTTCGACATTTGAGTCTGCCAACAACCTTTTTAAATTTCCAAACGTATTTGTGAACTTATAGAAAATTTTACCCTAAGGTGGAAAACTAGTTCTGCGATAACAAATTTCAAGTATTATACATAAAGCTTAAAGGAGTGGTCAACTAATTCTGACTAAAATGATAGCAATGAGCTTATTTTCTAAGGAACGATTCAAAGGCTTTATATTTATCTGTATGTCTCGAACTCGATAAGAAGTTATTTTTAGAGTCCGTTAGTAGACCCTCCAAAAGTACAGTAAGTTAGAAAAGCTATTCTAAAAGTAGTTTTTTTTTGTGGCAGTTTGATTTCGAATTTTTAAGGCATGTTTTTCATCACAGAAATATCAAGTGATATTTGAGAACTGCATTTGGGGAAATTTTGAGTCAGATATGATATTAAATAAAATTTAAATGAAATATAAAAAATTCCGGATAAAATTAAATTTCTACTTTGACTGACTAACCTCTCTGGAGACAAGTAGTAAAGGTGATCATAAATTATTTGAGTAGTTTTACAGGACATGGTGTTTGACCATTGGCAGAAGAATAATAATCGGAAGAAAAGCGAATTTTTAAAATATTATTACAAAAAGCACTTTAAAACCATCGAGTTTTAAGGCCGTATAAAATAACTCGTTTTTTATGATTTCAAGCGCTATGAATTGTTTCGATAAATTCTTGAGTCAAGTTGTTGTGGATAAATATATAGTTTGTCATTTAAAAAAAATCAAGTCTATACCTCCTTAATCTAGGCTCAGTTAACAATGTTCGAATTTGTTCAAACAGAAAATTTCAAAATTCGTCCATTCCAGAGCGGAACTGAACATAATACGTATCGACTTTTACCGCTGACATGCAAACGCTATTTGAATGTCAAATAGTCATACTGGGAGTGTTAATCTAACATTGTTTCTAACTATCAGCGGTGAACTCGATAGAACACTACGTGTTGGAGCCAGTTTTGCATTGTAACCCTTAACCGAAAATACGGAAATGCTATAACAAGTGAAATGTGAATTGTATTTTTTATTCTTAATATTCCATGGCAAATTAATTAAATCTAGGCAGCGAATAGGCGGCCGATTATTTTCGCTGCCTAGATTCACATTGAAACAAAGGGGAAAAATGCTTAAATGTGCGAATTTGAGGTAAAATTAACACTGTTAACTCCCAGAGAGCCTAAAATAGAAAAGTCTAGACGTTATTAAAAGTCACTTTAAGTAAATAATACATGAACAAAACAGAAAATGGTCACCGTGGACCATGAATTACTTCTGGGCATTTAATCAATNACGTCCCTTATTATGAATCTAACATTTACAAAATCAAACAAAAAATTTATTTAACCGAAAAAGATTCTGATCACAAAAGAACCTTAAGAAATTTGAGAGGGAAAATTTATCATACATCAAATTCAGCGAAAATTATAAATAACACCGGGGTAGAAATACCACCGGATTTAATTTCACTTTTGAAAATGGGAAATGAGTATGCTTTGGGAGGCCAAACAAAAGTTGATAATAGTAATATATATATATGTTGAGCTAAATAAGCTATGGGAAACTTTTTTACCACAGGGTAAAGCTTCAGGAGTATCTGAAATAGTCATTCAAAATATCAGATCTTATATTCAACTCTCTGGAAAAGATCTTACTAGTTGCAGTACACGTGATTCACGAGTTTCGTCGTTTTTCAAATTTAAATCAGAACATCCCGAATTAATATTACTCGCAGTTGATAAGTCCCATAATTACATACTGTTACATAAAACTGAATATCAAAGTAAAATGAAATCACTTTTTGATAATACAGATTTCAAAAAACTAGAGAATTTTAACCTTGATACACATTATAAATTATATGATATAATGATTCACTCAAAAACACAATTTATGGTTGTTTAGGTCTGACGCATAGATGGCTGGTTGAGCCAAGAAATTCAATTACAGTTGTATATGGTGAAGTTAAGTGTCATGAGCAAAGGGCTCCACTACGCCCAATAGGTACCGAGTACACCCATCTTGTGGGAGGTGCAGAAAAATATCTCAAAAAATTTTTAGAACCCTTAGCTAGTAAATGCATTTTTTCGGTTGACAGCCAAAAAGCATTCAAAAATAGATTTTTTGAAGAAAAGAAAAAATTCATTGAACCAGAACACGAATTAATAAGTTTTGACATAAAGTCTATGTACCCAAATATTAATGTAACTAGAACTGTGAGTTATATNTTCAAATTTAAAACAGAACATCCCGAGTTAATATTACTCGCAGTTGATAAGTCCCATAATTACATACTGTTACATAAAACTGAATATCAAAATAAACTGAAATCACTTTTTGATAATACAGATTTCAAAAAACTAGAGAATTTTAACCTTGATACACATTATAAATCATATAATGCTTTACTCAAAAACACAATTTATGGTTGTTTACGTCAGACTCATAGATGGCTGGTTGAGCCAAGAAATTCAATTACAGTTGTATATGGTGAAGTTAAGTGTCATAAGGAAGGGGCTCCACTACGCCCAATAGGTACCGAGTACACCCATCTTGTGCGAGGTGCAGACAAAATATCTCAAAAAATTTTAAGAACCCTTAGCTAGTAAATGCATTTTTTCGGTTGACAGCCAAAAAGCATTCAAAAGTAGATTTTTAGAATAAAAGAAAAAATTCATTGAACCAGAACACGAATTAATAAGTTTTGACATAAAGTCTATGTACCCAAATATTAATGTAACTAGAACTGTGAGTTATATAATNATTTTTTCGGTTGACAGCCAAAAAGCATTCAAAAGTAGATTTTTAGAAGAAAAGAAAAAATTCATCGAACCACAACACGAATTAATAAGTTTTGACATAAGGTCTACCTTAATTTTTATTTTAAGGCTATTTTTGGGGATTTTGGGGGAGATAAGCTCAGCGCGCGCTTTAGTCGAATTTCTAGAGTTTTAAGATTTCTGCATACAAATTTCATAGCTCATTTTTCATTAAAGAAAAGTTTAAACATAACGTATTTCGAAATTTTCATTTAAAGGCTATTTTTGAGGATTTTCATGGAATCTCGAGCTCGCCATTGGCTCTTGTTATTTATTGATGCGTCATCAGTTCACGCCCGATTAACTTTGTTTGATAACACAACGAGTATGGTTTTCTATCTGGCGCGAATTTCGACGCCACTTCAGACTCACGCGGTATGTACCCAAATATTAATGCAACTAAAACTGTGGGTTATATAATAACAACTATTTTCAAAAACCCCAAGAATTTCTTTAAACAAGAAATAGATAGTAAAGGTTATAAGTTACCTATCCCAACCAAAGAAAATTTCAAAACATTTCTCTTAGGAGTTTTAAAGGATTATAACATTTTTCAATGTCAAACTGGCACATACAATCAACTCCGAGGAGTTCAAATGGGAAGTTTTCTAGCGCCATTAATAGCTAATATTTTTATAAGGTGTCTAGACTCTAGAAAGATCAGTTATTACAAAACTGATTAGAAGCAGTGATATTATAAGTTGGTCACGCTATGCAACGCTAATGTGGAATGACAACCTAGCAATCATAAAACGTGGGTCTTATTTGAAACAATTTTAATCTGGAAATTAAAACCGTGGACCAACATACTTTTTTACAACACAGCAGAAACTTGTGGAAAATAAAACCAAAACTTTCTGTCATGATACACTCTTTATACATGAAAACAAAATAGAATCAAAAACATAAGAAAATCTGGTTAGACAGCATAACTTTATTTATATTCAGTGCTAAGTCACACAAAAAAACAACAGGTGTAACAGCCAAAAACCGTTCTTGAAAGAACATCTGTCCTTAAGCGGATTTTCCATAAATGTTATTTTCTGAACGTCCAGCCACGGCGGTCATTGATACACCCAAAAATCCAAAAATCCGAAGCTATCATTTTTTTTCGACGTTATTGAATTGCGATCAACCAAGAGGTTATCAAGGCAATTCGAATATTCCAGTAGTCACAAATCGTGGTTGAAAGGAAGTAAAAAGTGGATGAGAGATCTTAGAATTTTGCAGAAAATGAATCAATGTGACTAAAAATGCATATATGTTTGGTAAATATGTGCCATTTTGGAACAGAGAATAAAAGTGCTCCAAAAATGGAAAAAAAATTGAGTGATTGAATTTTGCCGGTCTACCATCAGTCATTTTCAAATAATTAATGCTTCATTTCACCAAATTGATGTAAGCATATCTTTATAACCCCCTAACTCTTAAACCACATTTATAGTGATTAGGATCGTTTTAGAACAAAATAGAAATTTTTCGTAAGAAATTTGCCAAGAATGTTTTTATTTAAAAGTTGACTTATGAACCGGCACTAAGGTGATAAATCACGGCAGAATTTATTTCCGAGAAAGATCCAATTGTTTTTGGCAGAAATCTACCGGAAATTTTATTTTTTAGGATTATTTAATATCATGAAAGTTCATAATTTAATAATACAATGTAATAATAAATAGTACTCAATGACCACAAGAATAAAAAAGATCCTAAATCAACTAATAAATTGTTAACCCACCTCACACCCTTTGACATCTGAAGGCAAAAAAATTCGGGAAGCAAGTCAAAACGGCGCAAGAAATAACATGCGTCACAAGACCTACAATCAAATTATGCTATAGAGGTTGCAATTGCTCCATAAAAAATAAAAAAAATTGAGTTGATAAATTTTCTGCGCGTTCTACGCAATCGACACAATTTTTAAAATAATTATCTTTCACCACAATGCTGAAAGCATAACGGTATATATATAACTTTTAACCACATTATAAAGTGATTTAGGATCGTTTTTGAAACAATATAGATACTTTCGGTATAAATTTGCACGGATTTTCTAAAAAAAGTTTTGACTATTGAACAGCGCTACAAGAAATCACGGCAAATTATAATTACGAAAATCATTTTTTTGTAGAAACTACCGAATTTTACTTTTTAGGATTAAAATCAAAATTATAATTATAAATATAAAATAAAGTTTTTCACTTGTTGCGCTATTAATTTGCAATAAATCATAATGTGAATCTGAACAGAACAAAATAGTAGGGAAAAATTATAATTTATAATACAGAGAAATAATAATGAACTCAAAAAATGACGAGCAATGAAAAAAATATCTCATAAATCACAGAACAATGTGTTCCCCTACAACCCTTATGACTACTGAAGGCATAAAAAAATTTTGGGAGCCAAAAACGCGCGCAGAAAAATACATCGTCACAGACTACAATGTCAAATAGTATAAAGCTTGCAATCATATTTCCAAAATACATGAAAATTTTATGCGATAGCAGTGCTTCAAAAGTTAGTTGTTTTCTTCCCCTTTTAGGATTTTTCGCAAGAATTTCTTAAAAAAATTAATTGTGTGTTGGAAAACGATTACGATAGTATCGGAGAAGGCTGAAGGAAGGCAGTTTTCAGAGAAAAGGTATTGCGATGATCTTTGATAAAGATTATTTTTCTGGAAGGTTTATACAAAGAATAATTTTGCACAGGGGTAGATTTTATAAAACAAATAATGAAAATAATTATTTCGAAAAAATTATTTTCGAAAAATTGAACGGCAAATTCAACCCAAATAAAGCCGACGAAAACCAACGAATCTGATCATGTAAACATAAGGTGGCCGATTTGAAGTTATCAGCTGAGATTAGCAATATTTTTCACCATTATGCATATCATTTTCGAGCAGCGGCGGCGATATTGAAATAATTGTTATGTAAGCGATCGAGATATCATTATTTCATAATCTGAGACCAGTTATAAATAGCTAGAGTTCACTTGGAAATTGTTACTATATTGTCATTGTAAAAATTAGGTTTTGCAAGAAATAGAAGGTGAGTGAACCTCTCTTTCCTCGCATTTAAACTAGTAAACAAACTTCGAAAATTTAATAAATGTTACGTGTATTGCACTTATATATTATTCCATTATCTCAATCGTGATAAATAATCAAATGATAATTTTTCAAAGTTTGTCCGAGGTAAGCGCTCAAAGAAGTGCCTAGTTTTGGGGTGAGAGGCGAAAGTCTCGTTTCTGGGTTGAGGTTGAGGAATATGGTTTTATACGTTCATAAGACGTGAAAGTATTTTTTGTCATATTGCGGACTTTTTTATTTCGATTAAACTGCCGTAGTCAAAATTAAAAAGCTTTTGAAGAGAACTTTCTAATAATTCATCATTTTTTAATATTACTGAATTAAAAATATATTTTATCTGCTTAATATAGCAACTCAGTTGATATGCGCATAGGTTCTAAAAACTTTAGCTCAAATAAAATACACAAACAACATAGATAAGTTTTTTTCGATCACGAGACCTTAGGCCGTACGTACCGTTTCCTTACTGATAATGAATTAATCAAAATTGATAACTACTTCAAACTTAAAATAAGGAGTACGATAAGAAACCTTAGAAATAACGAATAAACATATGAATTTGCCTAACGAAATTAGTCCTGCTAAGTGTTATTCGTGGTCATTCTGAGGATATTCGTAAGGAAAAACGTCACAAGGCCCTGAGCTGACAAATTAGATTACAGTATGTTCTTTTTTAGGTCCATAAATTATAATTAACATGTAAAGCACGCAGTGAACTTAAGGGGTTGTGTGTAAAATAAAGCTATTGAAAAGCAATTTATAAATGATATAATTTGTAATATTGCAGAGAGTGACGTGAAATTTGGAAAATGCATGTGAAATTTAAACATAAGCTAACTAATAAGAAATAATAAATTATTCTTAAAGTGTTCATTGCCAAAGAGCAATTGTAAATAACGACTGTTAGATCTGAATTGTTACATTTGCATTTTCAACATATTCAATGATAAATTTTCGGATTGTGCAAAAGCACCGTACTAGGAATGAAACTGATATTCTTTTTCACTTATATTTGCTAAAAAAATCGGAAAAAGTATGTGTTACAATGATGGAAAAATCCAAGTTTTACATTTTCGGAATACGTTGCGTTCAAAGTGGAGTAGAAGACCACCTGGAAGAATGATTCTAAATGGTACGAAGATCTTAAGTTTTTTCTTGAATGGAGAACAAACATTTACCGCTGATTATCAAAGTACCGCAGTTTTGGACAATCAAACAATTTTAATATTATTTTGTGTGATCAACTGAAGAGTAGGTGACGCGAATATATTGCCTAATGATTTCGAGAAAATTATTTTAACGTATAATTCAAGCGAGTAAGGATATAAAAATTGAGATATTCTGGTATGACAGTTCTTGCGACCAAAAACATTAGAAATTATTCGAGACCTCATTTTTCCCCGGTCAAAATTGTGAAATACATGATAATTATCATCACCGAATCTGCATACAAATTTCACAGTTATTGCTCACCAGTTGAATACGTCAAATGAATTATCGAAAATATGTTTCGGTTTGCTGGATCTTCATAGGAAAATGATAATGAGCATGATGTAAATAGTAAAGACGTAGTTTGTCACAACGTATTAAATACGTTTTTATGTTTTTGCCAATTAAGTTGCAACATAGAAAATATACAGAATAGTGATTTTATAGTTAGTGAGTGTAGGTTTTCCGCAGACTAGATCGGGTTTTACTGAAACTTTTCAGACATTCACGAAAATCGTTGAAATTTCATAAAATTTCTCTTACAAAAATTTACCGTTTTTCGAATTTGGACCAAGGTGTAAAACCAAGCTTAGTTTTGGCTGCAAATATTTGCAATGCCGCAGAATTGTTAACAATGGTTTGAGATTTACAGGATCACAAGAATAAATAAATATATCACAGACGAATCAACAGTATATTATTTAACTCGGTAACGTTGCAAATGTGGTTGCGCGACAAATTTGTATTTTTATTATTAACTTTGATCTAGAAAATATGTTTGGAGCGACGCTACGAGTAAGGGTCTGCAGTCACTTTGCTGCACAATAAAGTTTTATTTTGATATAATTGATAAATAAGATTACAATTTATGGGTAATCGGGTCTGATAAATCAATAAGATATAAAAAGTCTTTATTCGACGGTTAAGTCTATTTTGGAGTTTATAACGTAAATTCGCGTAGATAATAAATATGATATAAATTTAAAAAAAAATGCAAAAAATGAAATTCTCTGCACAAACTGCTAGAGAAGAGTAAATATATTAAGCGGTAATCCGCCTTATTGAAGAGAAGCTAACTTAGATTTGTTATGAGATTACACGCTAGTGTGTCATAATAAAGCAAATGCCCGCCATTATCTGTGATAAAATAAATGTAACGCAAAGTAACCAAATTCCATACAACATTTGTAAGGATTTTGTAGCTTGAATTTCTCGCTTTGATCTAATAATTTCATATTATATTAAATAGATTAAAATTTTAAACGAAAGTTTTATTTTTGTCATTTTTACAACCGCCTAAACGTTAACTATTATTCTTGCCGTAACATGTGGTTGGCTGTCATATTTCTCTGTTATGATTGAAATTTTCAAACCTAATTTTGTATAAATCCCTGCCGAGTTTTTGTGCTCTGGGAGAAAAATGTGTGCAGTTCGAAGCTATCGTTTCGTAATAACCTCTACGAATTGCTTACCAATTTGAATAATGTTTGGATTAATAAAAATTATAAAAAGTGTTACAAAACAATATTTTAATTTTTAGTTTATCAAATTCAACGACATGCTACAGACTGTTTAAAGTGGTTAAAATACCAAGTCAATTAACAAGTTATTTAGAACTAGCGATTCATTCCAACTACTTCTGATCGTACCATGATAAGTGGGCTCATGGTTCAATAATATTAGAATTTTCGATGATAGATAAAATTATTAAAAATTTTATGGGGAAAACATAAATAATGGTTTTAAATCAAGGCTATAGTCACTGGTATCGATAGAGTGATGGTCTCGTTTGCATACTCGAAATGAATCCACTAGCTAAATCTGACAATTCTTTTTAAATAACTATAATTACTCCAACCTATTGTTTCTGATGCCCTATTAGCGTTAATTACATAGTTAGTGAATTAAATAATGTCAAATTCATTCGCCATGCTTAATAATTCATGGAGAAAGCTGCCGTATGTTAGATTTAAAGCTAAATAAGAAGAAACGTGTTAAATGAAAGAAAGCGCAAAAGTTAAACATTAAGAAGCCCTGTTATAATTACGTCAAAACAGCAATTTGGTGTCTTCGATTTTTACGAGAATGACGATAGCCATTGTAAACAGATTAATTACAAGAATTATTCAGTAGTCCTAATTTCTACATGTCCAAAAATAAAACATAAGAGAAATATTGTTAGAATTTGTGGCCTGTGAAACTTGTTTATAGTACTTACATTTAGTCTGCCAACAACCCTTTTTAAATTTCAAACTATTTGTGAACTATAGAAAATTTTACCCAAGTGAAAACTAGTTCTGCGATACAAATTTCAAGTATTATACATGAAAGTCTTAAGAGGGTGGTCACTAAATCTCTGACTAAAATGATGGCAATGAGCTTATTTTCTAGGCAACGATTCAAAGCTTTATATTTATTCTGTATGTGAACTCGATAAGTAAGTTATTTTCAAGAGTCCGTTTGTAGACCCCAAAAGTACAGTAAGTTAGAACAGCGGTATTCTAGAAAGTAGTTTTATTTTGTGCAGTTTGATTTCGATTTTTGAAGGCATAGTTTATCAATCACAAGAAATACACAAGTGAATTTTGAAACTGCATTGAAATTTTGAGTCAGATATGAATATTAAATTAAAATTTATATGAAAATAAAAAATTCCGGACTAAAATTAATTTTTACATTTGATGACTACACCTCTCTGGAGACAATATAAAGGTTGATCATAAATTATTATGAGTTAAGTTTTAGGATAGAGTAGTTTGACCTTGGCAGAAGAATAATAATCGGAAGAAAAGCGAATTTTAAATTTTTTACAAAAAGCCACTTTAAAAGAAACCTCGAGTTTAAGGCCGTAAAAATAACTCGTTTTTTCTAGATTTCAAGCGCTATGAATTTTTCGATAGAATTCTTGTGAGTCAATTGTTGTGGATAACAATAAGTTTGTCATTTAAAAAAACATAAGTCTATACTCCTTAAATCTCAGGCTCAGTTAACAATGTTGAATTTTTCAAACAGAAAATTTCAAATTCTGTCATTCCGGCGGAACTGAACATATATACGTATCGTACTTTTACCCTGATGCAAACGCCTATTGATTCAAATATGTCATATCTGGGAGTGTTATATCTAACATTTTCTACTTCAGGCGGTGAACACAGATGAACAGCTACGTGTTGGCCAGTTATTGCAATTGACACCCTTAACCGAAAATACGGAAATGCTTATAACAGTGAAACTTGATTGTATTTTTTTATCTTAATCCTACCATGGCAAATTAATGTAAATCTAGGCAGCGAATAGGCGGCCGATTATTTTCGCTGCCTAGATTCACATTGAAACAAAGGGGAAAAATGCTTAAATGTGCGAATTTGAGGTAAAATTAACACTGTTAACTCCCAGAGAGCCTAAAATAGAAAAGTCTAGACGTTATTAAAAGTCACTTTAAGTAAATAATACATGAACAAAACAGAAAATGGTCACCGTGGACCATGAATTACTTCTGGGCATTTAATCAATNTTTTTATTTTTCTGAACGTCCCAGCCACGGCGGTCATTTTGATACCAAAAATTCCAAAATCGAAGCTATCATTTTTTTTCGACGTTATTGAATTTGCGATCAACCAATGCGGTCTTATCAAGGCAATTTCGAATCTTTCCGTAGTGCCCAAATAATCTGTGTGTTGAAAGAAAGTAAAAATGGATCAGAGGATCTTAGAATTTTTCAGAAAATGAATTCATGTGACTAAAAATGACTAAAATGTTTGGTAAATATGGCCATTTTTGGTACAGAAATTAAAAGTGCCCCAAAAATAAAAAAAAAATTTGAGTTGATTGATTTTTGCCGTTTCTACCCATCACCCATTTTTTCAAAATAATAATTCTTATTTCATCCAAATTGTGTGAAAGCATATCCCTTTATATCCTCTTTATACCCCCTAACTCTTAACCACATTAATAGTGATTTAGGATCGTTTTTTGAAACAAATTAGAATTTTTCGTAATGAATTTGCCGAGATTTTTTTTTTAAAAGTTTTGACTTTGAACCGCGCTACAAGTGAAAATCACGGCAAATTTATTTCGAAAAATCCCAATTTTTTTGGAGCAACTACCGGAAAATTTATTTTTAGGGATTTTTAATATCATAAATTATAATTTATAATACAATGATAATAATAAATATGACTCAAAATGACGAGCAAGAAAAAAAAGGATCCTAAATCACTATAAATGTGTTAACCCCCTCACACCCTTTGACTATCTGAAGGCAAAAAAAATTTCGGGAGCCAAAACGGCGCAGAAATAACATCGTCACAGACCTTCAATTCAAATATGTCATAGAGGTTGCAATTGCTCCAAAAATAAAAAAAATTGAGTTGATTGATTTTTGCCGTTTTTACTCATCACACATTTTTTTAAAATAATTATTCTTATTTCACCAAAATTGTGTGAAAGCATATACGGTATATGATATACTTTTAACCACATTTATAGTGATTTAGGATCGTTTTTTGAAACAAATTAGAACTTTTCGTAATAAATTTGCCGGGATTTTTTCTAAAAAAAGTTTTGACTTTGAACCGCGCTACAAGTGAAAATCACGGCAAATTTATTACGAAAAATCCCAATTTTTTTTGTAGAAACTACCGGAAATTTTATTTTTAGGGATTTTAAATATCATAAATTATAATTTATAAAAAATTAAAATAAAGTTTTTTCGACTTGTTTCGCTAAAATTAATTTAGCATAATCATGAATGTGAATTCGAACAGAACAAAAATGAGGCGAAAAATGTATAATTATAATACAGATAATAATAAATATGACTCAAAAATACGAGCAAGAAAAAAGATCCTAAATCACTATAATATGTGTTATCCTCACAACCCTTTGACTATCTGAAGGCAAAAAATTTTGGAGCCAAAACGGCGCAGAAATAAAATCGTCACACGACTACAATTCAAATAGTCATAAAGCTTGCATCATATTTCCAAAATACTATTGAAATTTTTATGCTTAGCGTTCGAAAGTTATTTTTCTCTTTTTTAGGATTTTCGCCAAAATTTCTAAAAAAAATTATTGTGTAAAAACGATTACATATATCGAATTGCTGAGGAAGCCAGTTTCAGAGAAAAAGTATTGAGTATTCTTTGATATAAGTTTATTTTCTGAAGTCTTTATACAAAGAATAATTTTTCACAAGTGATTTTTATAAACTCAAAATAATGGAAAAATAATTTTTTCAAAAAATTATTTTTCGAAAATAATCGTTCACCAAATAAAGCCGACAAAGACAAAATCGTATCGAATGTAGAACATAAGGTGGCACGATTTGAAGTTATCAGCTGATTAGCAATATTTTTCACATTTACTGCATATTTTTGACGCGCGGCGATATGAATAATTGTTTTGTAACGATCGAGATATTATATTTCAAATCTGAGCCAGTTATAAATAGCTAGAGTTTCACTTGGAAATTTGTTACTTATATTGTCATTGTAAAAATGTATGGTTTTTCCAAGAAATAGAAGGTGAGTGAACCTCTCTTTTCTCTCGCAGTTATCTAGTTAACAAACTTCGAAATTAATTAAATGTTACGTGTTATTCACATTAATTTATCCTTGATCTCAATTCCTGATAAATAGTCAATTCGATATATTNAAATTGTGTGAAAGCATATACGGTATATGATATACTTTTAACCACATTTATAGTGATTTAGGATCGTTTTTTGAAACAAATTAGAACTTTTCGTAATAAATTTGCCGGGATTTTTTCTAAAAAAAGTTTTGACTTTGAACCGCGCTACAAGTGAAAATCACGGCAAATTTATTACGAAAAATCCCAATTTTTTTTGTAGAAACTACCGGAAATTTTATTTTTAGGGATTTTAAATATCATAAATTATAATTTATAAAAAATTAAAACAAAGTTTTTTCGACTTGTTTCGCTATTAATTTAGCATAATCATGAATGATGAATTTGAACAGAACAAAAATAAGGCGAAAAATGTATAATTTATAATACAATGATAATAATAAATATGACTAAAAAATGACGAGCAAGAAAAAAAAGAATCCTAAATCACTATAAATGTGTTTATCCCCTCACACCCTTTGACTATCTGAAGGCAAAAAATTTTTGGGAGCCAAAACGGCGCAGAAATAACATCGTCACAGACCTACAATTCAAATATGTCATAAAACTTGCAATCATATTTCCAAAATACTATTGAAAATTTTATGCGATTAGCCGTTCGAAAGTTATCTTTTCCTCCTTTTTTTAGGATTTTCGCCAAAATTTCTAAAAAAAATAATTGTGTGAAAACGATACATAATATCGAAATTCTGAGGAAGCCAGTCTTCAGAAAAGTATTCGAGTATTCTTTTGATATAAGTTTATTTTTCCTGAAGTCTTTATACAAAGAATAATTTTTTCACAAGTGATTTTTATAAAACTCAAAATAATGGAAAAATAATATTTTTCAAAAAATTATTTTTCGAAAAAATTGAACGGCAATTCAACCCAAATAAAGCCGACAAAGACAAATCGATCGAATGTAGAACATAAGGTGGCACTGATTTTGAGTTATCAGCTGATTAGCAATATTTTTCACATTTTACTGCATATATTTTGACGCGCGGCGATATGAATNAGTTTTCCCGTGATAAGCGCTCAAAGAAGTGCCTTTAGATAGGCTTTTGGGTGTGAGGCGAAGTTCTCGTTTCTGGGTGTGAGGAGGAATATTGGTTTTTAAAATGTTCATAAGACGTGAAAGTATTTTTGTCTAATTGTGACTTTTTATTCGATTAAACTGCCGTACAAAATTTAAAAGCTTTTTGAAGAGACATTTTCTAATTATTCATCATTTTTTGAATATTCTGAATTTAAAAAAAATATATTTTTATCTGCTTAAAAATCTTTGAGACTCATGTTGATGCGCATAGGTTTCTAAAAACTTTAGCTCAAATAAAATACACAAATCAACATAGATAAGTTTTTCTGATCAGAGAACCTTATGGTCCGTACGTTACGCGTTTCCTTATCTGATAATTGAATTAATATGAGTACCTACTTCAAACTTAAATTAAGGAGGTACGATAAGAAAACCTTATGAAGATAACGAATAAACTAGTGACATTTGCTAACGAGAACTTATCTCTGCTAATGTGTGTATTCGTGCCATTCTGAGGAATGATTCGTAAGGAAAACGTCACAGGGGCCCGTGAGCTGACAAATATTAGATTTACAGTATGTTTCTTTTTTAGTCCCAAAATTATAAATTAACATGTAATAATCTACTCTCAGGTGAACATTTTAAGGGGGTTGTTGGTGTAAAATAAAGCTTATTGAAAGCAATTTTAAATCGATATAATTTTGTTAATATTGCAAGAGTGACTAAATTTGAAAATGCATGTGTAAATTTAAACTATAAAGTTAACTAGTAAGAAAAAATCAAATATTCTTAAAGTGTTCATTGCCAAAGAGCAATTGTAAAACGACTTGTTTGACTCTTGAATGTTTACATTTGCATTTTTCAACATATTTCAATGAAAATTTTTCGGATTGTGCAAAAGCCACCTACTATCGGAATGATAATCTCTGAGTATTTCTTTTTCACTTTAATTTGCTAAAAAATCGGAAAAAGTTATTGTTACAACGATGGAAAAAATCCAGTTTTACCATTTTTCGGGAGACTTTCTTGGCGTTCAAATGGAGTACAACCCCTGGAAAATGAATCTAAATTGTACGAAGGATCTTAAGTTTTTTCTTGATGGAGAACAAACATTTACGCTGATTATCAAGTACCGCATTTTTGGACAATCAACAATTTAAGTACTGTTTTGTGTTCGATCCAACCGTGAAGAGTAGGTTGACCGAATATATTGCTAATTATTTCGAAAAATTTGTCATGTAATAAATATCAAGCGAGTAATGGATATAAAAATTGAGATTATTTCTGGTATGACAAGTTTCGCGACCAAACTAACATATAGAAATTTATCTTTCGAGCAAACT
Source organism: Oikopleura vanhoeffeni (assembly GCA_004367855.1). Classification (NCBI taxonomy): domain Eukaryota; kingdom Metazoa; phylum Chordata; class Appendicularia; order Copelata; family Oikopleuridae; genus Oikopleura; species Oikopleura vanhoeffeni. The sequence goes on along the minus strand of SCLH01000391.1, from coordinate 197,324 downwards.
CTCATTTTTTCCCCGGTCAATAAATTGTGAAATTATCAATGATAATTTATCATCGAATCTGCCTACAAATTTCAGCAGTTCTGCTCCAGTTGATACGTCAAATGAATTATCGGAAAATATTTTTGGTTTTGCTGGAATTCTTCATGAAAATGATTGAGCCAATGATGTAAATAGTACGACGTATTTGTCACAACGTATTAAATACGTTTTTAATTTTTTGGCCAATTTAGTTGCAACATAGAAAATATAAGATAGTGACTTTTATAGTTAGTGAGTTTAGGTTTTCCGCAGACAGAATCGGGTTTTCACTGAAAACTTTTCAGACATTCACGAAAATAATCGTTGAAATTTCAAAAATTTCTCTTACAAGAAATTTATCGTTTTTCCGAATTTTGACCAAGGTGGTAAAAACCAACTTAGTTTTGGCTCAATATTTCAATGCGCAGAATTTTAAAAATGGGTTTTTGAGATATTTTTACAGGATCACCAGAATAAATAATTATTCACAGACTGAATCACAGTATATCATATCTAACTCGTAACGTTGCCAAGTGGTTGCTCGCGACCAAATTTCGTTTTTTATTATTTAACTTTGATTCTAGAAAATATTTTTAAGGCGACGCTACGAGTTAAGGGGGTTCTGCATGTCAGTTTGCATGCACAAATGAAGTTTCTTTTTTTGATAAATTTGATAAAAAGATATCATTTATGGGTAAATCGGGTCTGATAAATCTATAATGACTTATAAAAAATCTTTATTTCGACGTTAAAGTCTATTTTTGGAGTTTCATACTAAATTCGCGTATTAAATAAATAATGATAAAATTTAAAAAAAAATGGCAAAAATGAATTCTCTGCGACAAACTGGCTAGAAAAGTATATTTTAAAGCGTACATCCCCTTTATTGAAAGAAATTCGGCTAATTATCATTTGTTATGAGATTAACACGCTAGTTGTCATAATAAAGAAATGCGCACAGTATCTGTGATAAAAATAAATGAACGCAAAGTAAACCAAATTCCATACCAACATTTGTAAGGATTTTTTACGCTTGATATTTTCGCTTTGATCAAATAATTTTTCATATTATATAAAGATTAAAAATTTTAACGAAATTTTTTTTTTCATTTTTACGAACCGCCTAAACGTTAACTCATTATCTCTTGCCGAACATGTGGTTGGCTGTCATATTTTCTTGTTATTTTGAAATTTTCAACTAATTTGTATAATACCTGCTCGAGTTTTTTGCTGCTGGGGAAAAATTGTGCATTTTCAAACTCGTTTTCGTAATACGCTCTACGAATTTGTTACCAATTTGAAAATAATTTTGGATTTATAAAAATTATAAAAAGTGTTTACAAAACAATATTTTATTTTTACGTTTGATCATTTCAATCACATGCTACAGACTGTTTAAAAGTGGTTAAAAATACCCAGCAATTACAACAATTGTTATTTAGAACTAGCGATTTCAGTTCCAACTATCCTCTGATCGTACTCATGATAAGTGGCTCATGTTCAATAATATTAGAATTTTTTTCGATGATGATAAAACTTTATTTAAAAAATTTTATGGGCAGAAAACATAAATAGTTTTTAAAATCAGGCTTTAGTCACCTCGGTGTGATCGATAATTGATTGGTCTCGTTTGCTAGCTGGAAATGAACCACTAGCTAAAATCTGACATATTTTTTTTAAATAACTATCAAATTACTCCCCAAATTTGTTCTGATCCCTATGTTAGCGGTTATTTACTATTTAGCTGAATTAAAAATGTTAAATTCAATTTCGCCTGATTAAATCAATATTTTGAGAAAGCTCCGTATGTTTACATTTAAGCTAAATAGAACGAAAACGTGGTTAAATCGAAGAAAGCGCAAAAGTTAAACAATTAAGAAGCCCTGTTTAATTACGTCAAAAAACAGATTTTGGTTTCTTCGATTTTACGAAAATGACGATAGCCAATTGTAAACAGATTAATTACAAGAATTATTCAGTGTCCTAATCTCTTAACAATGTCCGCAAAGATAAAACATAAGAGAAATATTGGTTAGAAATTTGTGGACCTGTGAAACTTTTATGACTTCACATTTAGTCTGCCAAACAACCTTTTTTAATTTTCAAACTATTTGTAAACTTCATAGAATAATTTTACCCTAGGTGAAAACTAGTTCTGCGATACAAATTTCAAGTATTTACTGAACAGTCTTAAGAGGGTGGTCAACGTAATTCTTGACTAAAATGTGCAATGAGCTTATTTTTTCTAGACCGTTCAAAGCTTTATATTTTCTGTATTTGAACTCGATAAGTAGTATTTTTAGAGTCCTTATAACCCTCAAAAGTACAGTACTTTAGAAACGTCTATTCTAGAAAGTAGTTTTTTTTGTTGGCAGTTTGATTTCGAATTTTGAAGCATAGTTTTGATCACAGAAATATCAAAAGTATATTTTCGGAAACTGCATTGAATTTTGAGTCAGATATGATATTTAAATTAAATTTTAAATGAAAATAAAAAAAATTCCGACTAAAATTAAATTTTTACATTTGACTACAACCTCTCTGGAAGACAAGTAAAAGGTTGAATCAAAATTATTTGAGTTAAGTTTTATGGACGAGTGTTTGACCATTGCAGAGATAATAATCGAAAAAACGAATTTTTAAATTTTTACAAAATAGTCACGTTTTGAAAACCCACGGTTTTAAGGCTAAAATAACCGTTTTTTCTAGATTTCAAGCGCTATGAATTTTTTTTCGAAAATTCTTTGAGTCAAGTTTTGTGGATACTATTAGTTTTGTCATTTAAAAAAATCAAGTCTATACCTCCTAAACTCAGGGCTCAGTTACATTTTCAATTTTTCAAACAGAAAATTTTCAATCGTCATTTCCGGCGGAACTGACTATCAGTACGATCGACTTTTACCCTGACTCAACGCCTATTGATTCAAATAGTTCATATCTGGTAGTTTCATATCTAACTTGTTTCTACATTCAGCGTGAAACCGACTAAAACACTACGTTTTTGGCCAATTTTGCATTGACCACCCCCTTAACCAAAATACCGGAAATGCTTATAAACAAGTGAAACTTTGAATTGTTTTTTTTTTATTCTTTATATCTCCTTGTCACATTAATGTAAATCTAGGCAGCGAATAGGCGGCCGATTATTTTCGCTGCCTAGATTCACATTGATACAAAGGGAATATAATGCTTTAAATGTCAATTTGAGGTATTAAATTAACACTGTTAACTCCCAGAGAGTCCTAAAATAAAAATGTTCTAGACTTTATTAAAGTCACTTTAAGTTAAATAATACAGAACAAAACAGAAAATGGTCACGCGTGACCATGAAGTTACTCTGGGATTTAATCATCTGGATGGGCAAATTGCAAATGTTATGCAAATCGTTTAATATCACGATCCTATTCAAGATCGGCAAAATGGAAATTTTAAAAAAAGACACACACTTTTTCAGAAAAAAATTATGTGAATGAGTTTCCAGGGGTATAAATTATACCGTATAGTTGTCTGAAAATACAAATGATGCAGCCAACCAA
>SCLH01000391.1:178701-192933 GCA_004367855.1 Oikopleura vanhoeffeni | reverse complement strand
CATTAATTGGTCAATCGCAAACGTTCAACTTCTTCCATAGCTCTTAATACATTTCTAAGTACATCAACATCTTGCACCTGTGAAAAATTGTGATGAAAATTATCCAAATACAATTTCATAGGAAATTGTTGGGGTTCTGGCTTATATACTGTTTGGGGGCCGAAATGTATATTATTAATTGAGCGTCTTTGGCAACGGCCAAAATACTAATGACCCGAAAATAACGAACTGTTTTAGGGCCGATAAAACTAATTATTATTAATAACAAAAAATGCCCTAAATCACATATACGACCATGTTTACACAACACTTTGCGAAATTGAAAGGTTTAATTCATTTTCCAAATTCCACAGTACTCAGTATGAATAAAAGTCGTTAAGACTTAATGAATTTCAGTATAATAATAAATAAGCAATATATTCAAAACCTTTCCAAATTCAGTTTGAAGTTGCCTCATACAGTATACTGTATACTGATTTCCGTTCAATTATTAGATGTTCTAGTTTATTGCTGACTAACCAGTTGCATCAATCAAGTATGAATAATCTGCTTAACATTATGATACGATGCCATCATAACGATACTATCGTTACGCGGAATTACGATAGTCTAAAATATCAAATACAGACTTTTGAAACAAAAACGCAATTCCCTTCGATTTTGTCAAAAGTACCCTCATTTTTGCAAAACGAGGCCACCAAAAATAACGTTACTGCTAAAAATTTTTAATTGATACAGTATTGGGTGAAGTTCACTGTTTCTTGTAACTATCATATAGCAAAATTCTAACAGTTCTTAAATTTTACTCAAAAAACTCATAATTCGAAAAAATCCCCAATTAACTTACAAGAAACAGTGAACTTCACCCATTTGTGGATATTTTACGGCCATTTATAACCCAAAAACGCCTTTTAGCATATTAACGACTGATTGCTTAACCCTTCGAAGCATAGAAAAAAAGTTCCGCCGAGGCACGAGAGCCTTTCAGGAGGCTATACTTTGACCGCTGTTTACAGAAAACTCTTATAAGATCAACCTTCAATCTTTTCTTTATGATCAAGTTGGAGAGTTAAATTTTCGAAAAAAATCATATTCTAGAAAATTTATGGTTAATTCTAGAAAAAAACGTTTGAAAAGCAAGGTTAATTAAACCACGTGATACTACCTCATGGCAGGCTCCAGGAAATTAATGTTTATCTCAATAACTGCGCAGTGTTCTGTTCTACTCAATATTTTTGTCTGATTGATTATATTTGTTAGGAATCAATATTTTTAAATAAGTTCAAAATATCCATAAAAAAATCACGTTTTTAAAGAAAAAATTGTTAGTTTTCTGAATTTAATGAAATTATTTGGTGATTATTACAATATCAAGACAATTATGGTATAAGAGTACCAATCTGGCATGATTTTCACCAATTAAATTATTTTTTCAAAACGTATCATTTTATCCATACTGATATCGAAAATAAGATATTTTGAAATTTTTCCACTCCCACAGGATAATATTTTTGGCTCCAGATATGTCCAGAATGCTAATGTTTTTTGAAATTGTACTCAAACACTTTCCTTAAAAACTGACTTATTTTTGAATTTTTAATTCGCTTTGATTTTTGGTTCAAAAAATTATTTTCTTGGAAGTAAGACTTAAGCGAAAAAATCACCTTTCAATCAAACTCGTCATAAAATTTGAACCATATTATCCGCTAAAATTTTAGGCGAATTTTAGATTCACATTCTTGAATGATAAAATTGTATTGTAAAGAGAAGTGTTCTGCCGATATGGCTGATTTAATGTGGCTGGAGCCTTTTTAAAAAGGCTTTATGCCTCGGAGGGTTAATGGTACTTATACTAGTAACTAAAACCAACAATTTTCTGATCAATCCAGATTTTTTCAAATTGTGCCTTGCATTTCAAAAAAATTTACTTTAATTCGACAAAAATGATCTAACTTACTATAATTAAGGGGGTAGCGGTCGTATTGTTTATAGGTCACTTTGAGATGTCAAAAGTCCTTGAAATTGCTAGGAATTGCTTAGAAAACAAAAAATTAATAAAAAACTAAGAAAGTTTCATTTTTTGAGTAATTTTCTTAGGAAAACGTTAAAACCTAATTTTCGACCAGAAAAACTCAAAATATGAAAAAGCTGTAGCGGATTTTCTTTTCGGCAAAATTTTGCAGTATTTTCACTTCCGGTGTATTATAAACCGATTTTCTAGAATTGAAAAAAATTCAAAAATGAACTTCCCGTTAAATTGCCAGAACATTTTTCCTTCTTTTGACAATAATAACTGCAATCTGAAATAAAAACCCAGGAGGATAGGCATTTGAACAGCTAAAACTCTGAAAGGCGGTTTTTCGTAAGTTCTAAAGAAAGAACCAGACCGAGCCATTCCAAAAATCTGCTACCCAGATATCGAGCTTTATCGTTTTCGTAGTTCATGCGAAGTTTGAATTAACACTGCTCAGAACAACATTTAATTAAATTAGAACGTTCAAGAATTATTTCTGGCAAAAACTTGAAATTATAAGTTCAATTAAATTATCCAAAGATTAAACGAGTAGCGGTCGTAAAACTGTACGATACAATCTGTACCTTTGTGAACAACTTTATTGTAATACAAAACAGTTTCGAAATGTTTAAGAATGTGTTTAAGAAATGTTTAAGAATAACCATAGATCCTTAAATTAACAAAAAGTATTCATCAGATTTTTGGCTCAAACTCGTGGTCAGCTATCATGCGTCGACTTCTAGAACGCCTAATCAAATTTCAAAATCGATCTGCACCTAGAGCTCGCATAAGATTTAAAATCGATTTTGAAATCGTATGCGAGCTCTAGCCTAGAGGCTTTAGGTGCAGATCGATTTTGAAATTTTATTAGGCGTTCTAGAAGTTGACATGGTAGCGACCACGATTGGCCAAAAAATTTGATAAATATTTTTTGTAGATCAAGGGTATGGTGGTTCCTAATTTGACATATTCTCGATAAAATATTAGCCAAACAGGGCTTCAAGGATAATTATTCAGATTAGCCAGTTTGTAGAACTAGCTTTCATCTTGCGTAAAACATGTGTAAAATTTGTTTCGCATGCATACACTCCCAGACACATAAGCGAGACATGGAGACCTAAGTCAAAATGGAAAATCTATCTCCTCTCAAGCTTTATTTTGAAATAAACCTAAATTTTAACATAACCTGTATAATAAGTATTTAAAACTTCTGAGAAGCGCTTTTGTCGATAAGTGCTATATTTTTTTCTACTCTGTAGAATATGCGATAAACCACCGTTTTTATTAGCTCGAAACAAATAGAAACTTCTGAGGAGCCGTTTTTTTTCAATTTCGAACCCAAACTCAAAATATGAATTTTTCAAGGTCACGTGAAAAAATTTCCGAAAAAAAATGTGCTTTGATTTTTTCGAAAGTAGGCTCAAAAGAAAGCTGGGAAAACACTGAAGAGACAGTTAGCTTACGTCAAGCCCAAATTTTGAAGTTTTAGTGGTCAAATTGAAACATACGTTATTTTGTCCTTAATTTTGAATAAAATACTAACAAAAAAAAATAGAAAAAACGCAAAATTTTCGAAATTTTTTTTGCTCTTATTTGGGTTGTTTTGTGCTTTTAAAACATAAACGATTGATTTGGTGCATTTTTACGACATAATAACTGCAGAAAATGTAAGAACTACCATACCTAGCGTTTCCACCATTCGATTTTGGGTCAAAACCGACCACGTAGGTTGAACTTTTCAGATTAATCAGTTTGTGCCAAATTTTATTGCGCGTTTTGTGGTGAGATTTTTTTCGGAACAATCCACCCATTATTTCTATAAGTCGAAATTAATGGTGGAAACGCTAACCATACCCTTAAAGGATTTATGGTTATTCTTGAACATTTCTTAAACATTCTTAAACACATTCTTAAACATTTCGAAACTTTTTTCTATAACAATAAATTTGTTTACAAAAGTACAGTTTTACGACCGCTTCTCGTTTAATCTTTGGATAATTTAATTCAACGTACAATTTCAAGTTTTTGACAGAAATAATTTTTGAACGATCTAATTAAATTAAATGTTGTTCTGAGCAGAGTTATTTGGGTCATTATTTTCAAAATAGAAGGTGGCTATAGCTGAACAACAAGTGACCTTCAATTGTCAAACATTGGTTAGTCCACTTATCAAAAGGTTTTTAATCACGAGGAATAAATATTGGTTTCTGAAAGCACTAACTGAAAATCTTCTGCTTTTATTTGAATTCTGAGAGTTTTATGCAAAATGGTGGATGTTAAAGATAAAAGTGGAAAAATTAGAATAGTTTGTACAAAAAAATTCGTTAAGATAACACATACTTCAAGGGTGAAAAGGTGAAAGATATATTTACAATTTTAAATACGGAAATCCAAGAATTTCGACTTATTTGAAATGCTCCAATGGACAATTTTAGGGCTATGGGGTCAATCGATAACCGGAATGAATAATTGAATTTCATAAATGATTATCGCGGTTTCCTTGTGGTTAACCAAAACATGTTTTTCGGCTTGAATTTTTACCAAAAGTTTAACCAAAAACTTTCTTTTCTACTGTAAAAATTTATAATTCTTTTTGAGAATATAAAATAAATCGAATAAGGGCTCATAAAATTGGTCCAATTGCAGGTCAATTAGTAACACTTTATGAAACAATAAATAATACAAAGTTATACAGTAAGTGTTGGCAATGGGAAACACACGATCTATTGGAAAAAGTGTTTGTCATTGCCATCACTGTTGCCCTTTGCCCTCTTATGAGGGTTTGCCCATTAGCCCTGAAATAGTCGGTTTTTTGTAGTTTTTAATAAACAATATTAGGGATGACTAAACGAACTCTGCGTATCAGTAGCATCGAACACAGAATTCCCGGTCTAGTTGCTAACTAATACTTCCATCATATTAACCATTAAGTCCAAAACCGGTCTCACACGTTATCCGTCTTATGATTTACATATTATTCTAAGCATCTTAAGTTCAGATAAAAGTTTTTTACGTGTTAAATCATTTATAGCTTGAAGATGAAAGTAAAAATCCGAAACGTCGTAAAAATATCTTTATAATTTTAATTAATCATATTAATGTGCCCAACATATATGCAAGTGTGCGAGAGCTTGAAAGAAAAAAATGTTCCTCCAAACTTCCAAGCCCTTTCATCAAAAAGATGAGGACAAATTTTTTATGCGACTTACTTCGGAAATTAACTACTGAAAAATTTTCGAAACTATTTTGAAAAAAAAAACACTGAAGCATTTTTCATCAGAATATTTAAACCTACTCTAAATGATCAGCATAAGCACCGTAATTTCTCGCTATTTTAAAAGTGGGCATAAAAATTTGTCAAATCTAGCCCACTATTTTATTTGAACTTGAACTGTTGTAGACTTGGATAATTTGGATTATTTTATAAACTGTAAAACTTGTCATTTTTAAATGCCTGATGAATCATCAGTGATGATGCGAATAGAGTTGCAAATAAAATTATTACAAAATTTTGTACTGTGATTAAATACTGCAAAGTATGAATATTCACACAAAAACTTAACACACATACAGTTTTACGATTTTTTCTTCAAGATTAATAATCTATAGTATAGATTAGACTGTCACCTATCTTTTGGGGTCGAAAAAAATGTCGAAATTGTTAAATTTTTTTATTTCCATATGATACCTTACCTTACAGGGAGCAAAAAATTACATATAGCCAACTCGAAATTTTAACCCTAAGGCGTCCAAAATTAGAAAACTAGATATCGTTGGTCAAAAAAATGCTAATTTAGACCGGAAGTAGTTTTTGGAAAAATTTCCGCACAACGATTTCTGATATTTAAGGTTTCGGTTAACATTTTTATGTAGATATCATGTTATTGCCAAATAATATAGTCGAACGGATTTTCAATTTAAATTATAATTAGGGTAATCTGACAATTTGGAACCGAGCCAATTTATTGTATACNAAAAACACTGAAGCATTTTTCATCAGAATATTTAAACCTACTCTAAATGATCAGCATAAGCACCGTAATTTCTCGCTATTTTAAAAGTGGGCATAAAAATTTGTCAAATCTAGCCCACTATTTTATTTGAACTTGAACTGTTGTAGACTTGGATAATTTGGATTATTTTATAAACTGTAAAACTTGTCATTTTTAAATGCCTGATGAATCATCAGTGATGATGCGAATAGAGTTGCAAATAAAATAAAATTATTACAAAATTTTGTACTGTGATTAAATACTGCAAAGTATGAATATTCACACAAAAACTTAACACACATACAGTTTTACGATTTTTTCTTCGAGATTATACATATAATTTAACAATCTTAAAAATTTATATTTCACAAATCATATTTTGATAAATATTATATTTATCAAAATATGAACAAATCGAAAAAAATTACATTAGAGTATAAACTTTGGATAGTAAATACAATTATCAGAGATAAAACATAAGGGAGTGATTCACTCCGAGTGAAGTTCACTCAGTGAACAAACTGAAATCCTACATTTTATGAAGATTTTTCCATTTTAACTAGAGTTCAAAAACGATATTGTCTTATTGAAAAGGCTTATTTCGTTTTGAAAGTGAAACGGCCAGTGTCGTTCCTAAGCGGCCTTGTAAAAGGGATGGCTTTTGCGTGAGTTTTCCATCCCTTTTTGGCGTTGGTTTAAGCAAACGATAGGGAACAAATGAGGATGGGGATAGATAATCTGGTCGGGGATGCATCCCTTTACAAGACTAAAAACTACTACAGCAGGGTGCGGCGTATAGGTGAAACCCACATAAAAACCTACGTAAGCCTCCGCAATCGCCCACGCATCTGAAAATAAAAACGTTTTCTCCCTGACGTACGCGTATAGGTGAAAGGCAAAAGATAGTTTTTTCTTCAAAACTTATCAGGCAAAAAGATAGACGTTTTCGAAAAGCCAAAATATAGGCATATTTGAGAATTTTTAAAAATGACAAAACTATTCAATTAATTTGTAGTTTTAGCGTTTAATTTTATTAATCTAGTACANTTGATTTGTTTTAAAAATCTGAACACAATTTTTGTTCAAATAATTCCCCATCAATTATTTCATAAGCCATTTTTTCACAATAGATATTTATTTTTTTTTGTTTGAAAATCAAAGATGAGACAATTTGAGTATTTTTCAGTGTTTTTTAACTCTGAAATTACAATCTAGGACACTTCATGAGTAATGTCAGCTCTGACATATAAATCATCCTATACACATGTGTTCAACATTTTCCGATTCGAAAACGACCCTTGAACTTGCTCCAATTTAGCTGAGATTTTGGGGATTTTGACTAATGTGAGGGAAAAANAAAAATGCGATTAGAACTGAAGACTTTTGAAAATTTTGGAGATCGCTGATTGGTCGATTTTTTTCCCTTTATTATTAATAACGTTACCTGAAAATTAGTATCAGCATGAGCGCCAAACGATTTCAGGAAGAACTGTTTATTTGTTTATGTGTAATTCTAAAATTTTTCAGTAAGAATTTTAAGGAAACGAGGTCCTATCGGAAAAAATTTTCAATTGTATAGATTTATATTTTTTTTCTTACTTTATATCCGGGTTTATCTCAAATTTGCCATTTGTGGCGACATAAAATTTAACCCCTCAGGTACAGCAAATTTCATTTTAATTGTTATTGCAAAATTAACGACTTTATGCAATTTTGAAGGAAAGTATAAAGTTTAATATGTTTATGGTGTACAATTTTAAGACAAAAATTTAAATGACGTTTTCAATGAGTAATCACTTCCGGTTTGACCGGAAGTAAAGTTTAATTCTTTATTTTACTAGTAATATAATACCCAGAGGTGGATTTTGTGATAAAATTACTAGAAAAAAATGTTGGTCATATTTTTGTTGACTCATCACTTCCGGTTTGACCGGACGTAAAGTTTGATTCTTTATTTTACTAGTAATATAATACCTAAATGTGGATTTTGCGCCGCACCCTGCTGTATTTGTCTACAGCTCGAAAGTTTTGACACATAAAATGTCAGCAAAGAGTTCGCGAATAAGAAGATCTAATCAAACCTTTGCGGGCTTTCCATTTTCGACGGCCACCAATTTTAAATTGAATTTGATGTAGTAATTATTTTTTTAATTCATTATTATTCATTGAGTTAGGTGATTCTTAATTTTCATTCATTTTCGAATAATAGTCCACTTTTGCGCGCGTTGGATCTCGAGATACAAAATCTGTTAAATTATTTCGCGAAAATTCGTCTTGGAAATTAGTTTTCACGTTAACTTCACATCTATCAGAATGCCCTAAGTTAGATTTTTTGCACTAAAAAATACCCTATATATGTAGCTACCTTTACCTTAATGTAATTGAATTTATTACGAATTTTTTTGGCAAAACCAGCAAAAAGCTTCTGAAAAACCTTTGCATAGTAAAAAACCATTATTTTGTTCAAAATCTTTTTAATAAAGTTCTAGAAATATCGAAAAAAACTCAGAAATTAAGAACAGCTGACCACCTGCAAAATATGATATGTTTGATAAGTATAATTAAATGGTGGTCGAGAGCCCAATAATTCATTATAAATTGTGTCCTGGTGTTAATGAAAATGAGATATTTTTATAAATTATCATTCTATTTATTTCTTTCTACCACCAAAAGATTGTTAGAGTCAGGGACATTACAGACCAAGGGGATGCTATATAATATAGATTGTTATTAACAATTTGTTAATCGTAGTTTTTCGTTAAGATTTAATTACTATGATTCAAAATTTAGGTTTTGCAATATCGACGATATTATACGATATAATTTATATCGTTATTAAAATGACCATTAGCCTGATCAAATTTTAAAATTTTGATTCGAAAATTCTCCTTTCACCTTTTTTTTCTATCATTTTCATTTTATTTTTTAACTTATATTTATTTATTGCCGGTTTTATTTATTCTTTGCAATATAAAGTCTTTATTAGCTCTCTTATAAAACGCCGTTTAAAATGTGTCACAAATTTCGCACCAAAATCGAATAATAGTTTTGAGGCGGGCGGGAACGGTTGGGTCGTACCCCAAAAACACGTGAAATTAAAATTAAGTTTTTTTCAGTTTTTTTACCGATTTTCGCTTTTATTTAATTATCCAGAACAATGTATAAGTCTATTTCAGCAGCAAAATTTATCAGGTTTCAGTAGTTTAGCTCCGGTAAACCCAGAGTCTGAACCAGAAACCCAAATCTGTGCAGTCAATTTGTATGAATCGTCTACTATGATATTTCAATTAAAAGTCTGCGGAAACGTATCCCATAAATCGTCAATTATCAACGGAATTATCAAATGGTTTTAAACGAAGATCTACACTAACTAACCATTTGTGGAAACCTCTTGTAATTGAAACCCATTACTCTTTTAATTAACTCTATTATTGAAATCCATTACGATTTGTGGGAACCATTTTTGAAAAATAAAGAGTTTTTAAGAAAAATAAGCTCTGTTTTTTATTTTAGATTTCCTCAGTAGTGTTTCAACAATTTTGTGGATTTTGATTGCGTATAAAGTGTTTTATGCACATTTAATTTGAATAGAATCTCAAAAAAACCTAAATTTTTGACTGAAAACGACTTTTCAAATTTTGAGCGAAATAACCCTGTAATGGAAATTCATGACCCTTTAATGGAAACCAGTCCACCCATCAATGGAAACTCATAATCATTTGTTGAAACCATTTTTTTCGCGAAAGTGGGTTTCCACAAATGGTAAGTTAGTGTACTCAGTTAATTAATAGATTTCAAAATTCAATCAAGTTCAAAACTTAAAAATATATCATATACAGTATGGAAATGTTGCTGAGATTTAGCCAATGTACGCGCGCTTATAATAAATTGACCAATTATGTGTCCGTTACAAAACATCTAAGATATTAAAAGTTTAGTGAAGGTTAATATTGGCTGCCAGTGCCAAGAACACTCTGTCAATAAATTTTAGTTATGTCTTCAAATCTGAAAATATTAGTCAACCATGAATCCGGTAAGCACAGAATGAAACATCCACAGATGAAAACAACCAAAAGACATAAATAATAAGTTTTGTTATTTTTTAGAATTTGCTTTTCCAAACAGTTTATTCGTTCTATGCGATATCCATCAAGTTCCCCTAGACACAAAATTTTCAATTTGAACTTTTCGATCTCACTTATTTTCAAATTTTCTAGATCTTGTTGCGTCTTCATGATGTTCTTTACAAATTTTGTATAGTTTTTATCTTCAACTTCCGGTTTGCAAATAAAATTAAACATTTTCCAGATCTGAAAAATATAATAAATTTAATCGCAGTTAATAGATTTAAATCGCAATTTAATTATCTATGATTCTCATAATAAAGTCTCAAATAATTTCAGAACACTTTAAAATACTACAAATAAATTCTTTTCTACTACTAAATATCCCTCAAAAAGTCGACAAGTAAATTCCGTGCAAGCATATATCCCTCTACGAGGAAGGTAGATATTTTCTAGTTTGGTCCAATTTAATATTCAAATTAACTCTAAAAAGCCAAAAATAATTATTTAATTTATTATTCTGTACAAACATTTTTTACGACAAAGTTTTTTAATAAAAGTTTCAGAGATAACCGCTCCAAGTTATGTTTACCATTGAAACATTCTACCAGATTTGGTGAGGAGATCCTCCAAAACTTATAATAACTTAGAGTTATTAACTTTAGCTTAGCCCCCACCTGCACGAGATGTCCTACCCCCCTCCACCTGCACGAGAGTGTTTCAGAACACACCACCATAGTTTAGGGGTTTATTCATGCATTTAATATCGGCTAATAGAAAGTAATAGTGGGTTGTTTCCGGAATTCTGGCGGTTGATAATATATGGGAAAATAGAAAAAAATTTACGGAAAAAGATTTTTTGGTCGTCACGTGAATCAAATGTAGCGATTTCTCAAATATAGCGAATTAGCTCTATACTCATACAAGAACGGAGGGTCGACTTTCTTGCATGAACGTATTATCAACTTATGGCCCAGTAGTTCTATGGGTCCAATCACGTACTTGAAAAGATCATCAAGAGGCGCAAAAAAAAGGCTCCTCTGAAATCTTCCGAAAATGGGACCAGTTTTTGCGCGTCTGAGCAACCTTTCATACCGTGATTGACCCTTAGTTGCTAATTTACTTTCATCAAAAGATCTCGACCCTTCCGGTTTTTGGACGGGAACTTTTCAAGGTTTCTCTACGATGAACTTTGAAATTTACCTTGAACTTTGACCGCGCTTATTTAAGGTCGCCACAGGGGTCGCCGACCTAATCACTTAAAAATTGTTACCTAAGACAAACGCTTTATTATACCATTATACCCAGAAAATTATAGGCTCTAGCTTTCCATCGGGGTCGACTAGAACTCCTGTTTTTGCACCCCTTGTAAAAATCTCGAAATTTGACCATAAAATTCGATTTTTTTTTGAAAATTTTCTTAAAACAAAAAAATCCTTGGGTCTTAAACGACCAAAAAAAAATTTCTCCACAAGATGGTCAAAATACATCGTTACCCATTTTTTGACTTTTGAAATTCCTTACTTTCCAAATATCGTCCGAAATTCATACAGAACCGCACGACTTATTTGTGTGACTGCCTGATCCCTTGAATGCAGAGTTGCGAGTATATACACATAAATATTGTGGTTTTCCTGGGCCTGTTACAAATTCTCTTCTAGAAAAATTGAATTAAAGACTACAAGTTTAAAAATCTGAACAAAATCGTGTCTATCTGCTTTCAAATGACATTTACTGCTTTCACACCTGTTAAATCACAAATCTTTTTCAGATAGTTATATTATCGTAAAAACTGGGAACTAAAAAAGAAGAATTCAAAAAGATCGAAAAATAGCAGGAAGCGCCCTATGTTTCTTAATAGGAGGTTAAAAAGCCCATCTCTTTAATTGACCACTGCGATCACAAAAGTGCCTTCAGTAGCATATAATTTGATTATTTTCTTTTAGTATTTCCAAAAAATTTCTGCATAAATGTGCAAAAGACATAAGTTATAAAATTTATTGCTTAATAATTTTTTCTGAAACCTTCTTAAAATTTCTGCACAAAAATTTTAGATTCTTAGCTATCTCTTGTCTTGATTGTTTAGGATCCTTGACAATTCTTTATTATCAATGCTATTTATATCTTTGATATATGAGAATAAGATTCGATAACGTTAAGATTTTATATATCGTATTTTTAGACCATATGAACTTAAAAAGCATAGGTAAATTAATTTCCGTGTGAAACATTTAATATTATTATTTTGATATTATAACCATTTATGATGCCGGGTAACACTAAAAACTTATTTTGCCTGTTTAAGAAATAGGGAAATAAGTTTTTAGTGTTACCCGGGCATCATAATGAATATCATCGATAATCAGCCGTAAAGAACATAAAACCGCGACATTATCACATTAATTGAAATTGTGTGACAACAGTCACCTTGAAATTATGCAATAAAATTACGAAACGTTGTTGTAAGAAATAAATAAATACAAATTTTATTATTTCATAATTAAATACAGCCCCTGACTCCTTAAAGTACAAAAAATCCAAAAAAAATATGCATTTTAAGGGGGCCAAGGAGATTATGCACACTTTAAAGGAAAATACTTTTTTTAGAGGCAAATTGTTTTTTTCTTGATATAATCTTTATGTGTATCTTTATGTTTTTTTCGATTTTTTGAATTATTCTCTACAAAATACGAATTGGAGTTTCCTCAATTTCGCCGTAAAGCCTCAATTGGCAGGTTTCTGGAGTACCAATAATTATAGTAATTACTTGTCTCTGTATTTGTGTACCGAATGTTTTATAAAAATAAGTAGCCAAATAAGACTGCGTTTTTTCCGACCGCTTATATTTCCTTTTTTTGTGCTAAATCAAAATCAAAAACTTCCTAGATTAAGTTATAAAATGTACAACAATTATTTATTCTTAATTTATTATTTTACTATTAAAAATGTTTTCGGAAATAACCACTCCAGATTATGTTTACCATAAAAACATTCTACCCAATTTGATGAGGAAACTTTTCAGAAACCTTTTCATAACTAAGTAAACTCAGGGGTCACTAAATCATTCAGAACACTTACGATTACTTTGTGTGACTGCCTGATCCCTATTTTGTAGAGTTTGCAAGTTATAACACATAAATATGTGCTTTGCCTAGGCGGCCTAGGCCTAGGCTAGGCCTGCCAAAACAGTTTCACTTTTTCTAAAAAATTGAAATATTTCAAATGTTTTTAAGCTTAAAATCTGAACAAATGTGACCATCGTTTAAATGCACTTTTCTGTTTAAACACAAATCTTTTCGATAAAGTTTTATTATATCGTGAAAAATGTCAAAACATAACGCTTTGCGTATTTTCTCGTCATTTTTATTTATAAATTTTTATACAAAACCAGACCCTGGTTCGGTAAAGAAAATCGAAGAACATTTTGTACGTAAAAACTTGATTGCGTACTGTTCAAAAATAAAATATTCACTTTAAGGGGTCATCGTCTTTTTCAGAAAAAATAGGCATTTTAAGAGGTGAAAGGGGATTATGTGCACTTTTAGGAAACGCATTTTAAGGGGTCAGTGACGGTACTGTAGATATTTTCTAATGTTTTTCTAAAAATAAAGTATTGAAACATTTTCTCTGTATTATAAAAAATCAATATTCAAAATTTGAATTTCAAATACGCATAAATCTTTGTTTAAGACTTTTTTGTGCTTCGCTGATCATAAAAAGTAAAAATTGAGCTTTCATGCCCCGAGGCATATCTCTTTAACGAGATATCACATTAAATTTTCTTGTACAAAAATTTCACCATAACAAAAGACTGGTTTGACAATTATGAAATAAAATACGATTTATTATTATTTGTTGCTTTTAATTTCTCTTGTTTTGCATATATAGAGACTTTGACAAACATTTAATTCGATGCATACAATTATAAATTTTTGATTGCCTTCCCAGAAAAAGGGGAGGAGGGGTCGTTAATATATTCAGTGAAAATATTGACGAACGACTCCTAAAAAATAGAAATAGTTTAGTAAGAGTAAGGTTTATTTATTGATATTTTTGTACACTTAAAATTTTTCCATAAAGTTTTAAAGTGGTTAACCCCTGTGAGCACAGAAAAAAAAGTTCCGCCAAGGCACCAGTATATAGGCATTTTTTCAATGCTGAT
>SCLH01000391.1:148532-162250 GCA_004367855.1 Oikopleura vanhoeffeni | reverse complement strand
TGCCACACATTTCTGAGTTTCATTATATATGAAATTTTTGTTTTTGAAGGTACAAAAGCATAATATGACCAATATAATATAAATTCAACTTTTTTTTAGGCTTACAAGTTGTAAGAATTGTAAGTTACAACTTGTAAGTTACAAGGTAATGAAATGAGTAAAATCTTTGAGAAAATTTTCAGGGAAGTTTCTCGGATTTATGGATTTTTTAAATGTCAATTTTGAAGGGGAAATATTGCGAATTTGATTGGGCCGTTTTTGAAATTGCCCATTTTTAAGCTTGTAATTTTTGTTGATATATTTTTCGAAAAACACTTCAAGCTTAAAGGGGGTTCTCAACGGTACGGAAGGTCTTTTCGAAGGTCTTTCACTGATAAACGGGAAAAGCTACTCCAGTACAAACTTTTATGTATGACTGGAATGATCGAAACCTCGGCTGCAAGTCATACAATTTTGAAAGTTGTACTGAATGGCATTTTACCAGTAAACCGAATTTAAAACCGGTAATTTCAAATCTTAAAAAATTTTCAGCGCCTTCAGAAAAAAATAAAAAAAATGGAAATTCTTGAGATTATGTAAAGCTGCAATAGCAAACTTTTGTAAAGCCAAATTTTTGTTTTTTTTTCGAACTCTAGAATTTTTTCAAAAACTTAAATTTTGACGAATGTCGCACGGTGTTCAACATTCTCAGAAGTGAAAATGGCCTCTAAACTTGCTCCAATTTAGCTGAGATTTTAGGGATTTTGAGTAATGTGGGAAAAAAATGGTCTGAATGTTTGTAAAGGTTAAAAAGTCTTTGAACACGTGATTCATTTGAGAAAAGAGAAAACAAAAAAAGGAAATATCTATAGAATATGCGATTTATCGATTTCCAACTTTTCCACCTGAAAGTTCGACTGAAAAAGTATGTTATTTTAGAAAAAACGAAAACAGTTTTTTCTATTTTTTTTGGCGCTGAATTTGGTACCAATTTTTAGTTACCTTAATTAATGATTTAAGCTCGGCCAATCAGCGATTTCAAAAAATTTAAAATTTCTTCAGTTTTAATCGCATTTTTTCCCCACATTACTCAAAATCTCAGCTTAATTGGAGCAAGTTTAGAGGCCATTT
Organism: Oikopleura vanhoeffeni; assembly: GCA_004367855.1. Classification (NCBI taxonomy): domain Eukaryota; kingdom Metazoa; phylum Chordata; class Appendicularia; order Copelata; family Oikopleuridae; genus Oikopleura; species Oikopleura vanhoeffeni. The sequence continues at coordinate 161,140 of SCLH01000391.1, read as the reverse complement.
TCACTTCTGAGAATGTTGAACACCGTCCTTGAACACCGATATGTCGCCATAAAATTTTCAGCGCCTTGAGTTGAACTTGTATGAGCGGAAAATTTTCGAAAATGAGTCTCACTTTCATTCAAGAGGCGCGCAACTTAAAATTTTTGAAAAAAATGATCAAAATTTTGAAAAACTAGGTTCATCTTTAGGTTGTTTTTTTGATTGTTTAAAAAGTAAATAAGTTTCGGTTTTTGTCAATTATTTAATCAACAAACAATTTTGATTCATTGTGAGAAGAACAAATAATTTGTTTGTTCGAAACAAAAGGGAATATCAGATAGAGTCCCCGCGCGCCCTAGTTAGTGTTCGATTTAGCGAAAAGTGCAGATGGAAAAATTATTAATCCGTTGATTACACGATTTCTAGTTATCCCACGGCTAACAGATTAACACCATGAAATTGGTTATCATAAGTTTATTTGATAAAAGGTCAAAAAATGATTTTACGACATTTCAAAATCGAATTAATTTTTAAGTGTTTCATGCTGTTGGGAACCTTTTTAACCCTTGTGAGCACAGAGCCACAATTGTGGCTCAAGCATACCTTAAATCATCAAAAAAANTTCAAAGTAGAGCCACAATTGTGGCTCTGGTGCCTTGGGATTCCAGAGGTTCGAGTGGATTTTTGTCGATTTACAGCCAATCAGGTCGAAATTCGAAAAAATACTTCCTGCAAGATGTTCACTGCCCCTTGGGCTTGTTACATTCCGAAAATGACGTTTCTTGCATTTCCACAGAATTAGCCTTTCATCTAAACGTCGAAAAAACACCCTTTTTCGGCACATTCAACCAGATTGCTGACTCTGAGGCAAAAATCGAAAAAACAGCTCCTGTACACTAAAATTCAGACAATTGTCCGGATTCTCACTAAATCTCAAAACTTTCCGATATAAGCTCTAGGATCCTTGTTTCTTTGAAAAAATCTGAGGGACTCGCGTTTAACCGCGGTTAACCAGATGGTTGGTGGTAGTGGTACTAAACTATCCAATGGAATCGCGAGATCAAAGATAGATCTTCCGAATGAATGTTTCAAAAATGTCCAGTCTGCATTTGTCTAACCGTACGAAGCCTCTGAAATCCCAAGAATCACTATCACCACCTCCTTAAGGAGGTACTGGTCGCTGGTTTTATGAGGCCTTAAGGACATTATAAATGCTTTAAAATGACTCGGGTTATAACAAAGTTTACTACCGACCAAATCAAAGTATTTTTTTCAAAATAAATTTAAAAAATTACGTTTGCTTTAATTTAACTATTGTTTTAATTTAACGTTTGTTTTAATTTATATTTTCTTGACGTAAGCCATCTTTCTGATCAGTGTTTCAGTGGCTTTTTTTTGAGCCGACTTACCAAAAATCGAAGCACTTTTTTTTTCGAAATTTTTCGCTCGGGTCCTCAAAAAATCATATTTCGACTTGAGGTCAAAATCTCAAAAAGTGTCTTGAGTTTACTGTTTGTATTTGTATGAGGTAGCTTAGATAAAAAATTGAATGAATTTTATAATTTTTTCTAGGAGGAGATAGTTTTTCCTGCAAAGAATTGCCAAAAACAGTGTTTTTTTTCACATTCTAGATAAAATATAATGAAATTTAAATCTGCTTTGAGATTAATTTTGGCCTACACTTTTACAAGTTATTTCAAAATTTCAGCTAATTTCAACATAAAACCTAAGAGGAAACATTTTTACCATTTTGGCTTAGATCTTCTTGTGTCGCTTAGGTGTGAAGGAGTGTATGCATACAAAAAAATTGACATTTGTTTTTTACAAGATAAAAGATGGTTCTACAAGATGGCTAATCTGACTATTATCCTCAAAGCCCTGTATGGCTAATTTTATCGAGAAAAATCAATTCCAGCGACCAGTACCTCCTTAAACATAGGCAATTTCGAAAACTATTTCTTTTTTTGAGCAGAAGCTGACAATTAAAAAAAATTACTGAACATAACATTTTTTAAACAACATATTTGAAAACAATTAGAAAAATATTATGCATAATCAATTTTGCCGTTCATACATTAAGCCCTAGCTCATCAGAAATTTGTCTCCCAAATTGTGACTCAGAAGTTCTGAGTCAGAACCCCCTCGGATTTAAAATATATGCAGCAAATGTAAGCAAATATCATGAAGGCACGTCAAGGCCAACACACAGATCAAAAGTTTAGCCACGGTACTGGTTATATAATTTGATGACAACTTTATAAAATCATTAATTATACTGTGTAGTACAGTATGCTATAATTTGTTACAAACAATATTTTCTCAGCGGTTTTGTAGTTTAATCATATAATATAAACCAAATCATCTCTTACCAATGTGAGCAAAACCCTTTTTTATATCGTCAGTTTCTGAGATCAACAAATGGATCTTCAACAAAGATAATTTAATCGAAAACGACAGAATTGTTGGTCATAGAGTCTGTCGAGGAAATACAGCGTGTGAAATACAACGCACAGACAGTCTGTAGCACGAACTGTATGGAATATCACGAAACTTTTTTTTGTTTTACCGGTTTTAATTGAATGAAAAATTGATACATGAAAAATTGTACTTTTTTTATTCTTTCAAAAACCGGTAATATATATACCGGATTAGTATAATACAGCAGAGTCCGGCAGATAAGTGAAACCCACGCAAAAACCAACGCAGGCCTCCGCAATCGCCCACGCATCTGGAAATAAAAACTTTTTCTCCCTGGCGTCCGGCGGATAGGTGAAAGGCAAAAGATAGGGTTTTTTTTNTTTTTTTTCAAAACTTCTCAGGCAAAAGATAGGCGTTTTCGAGAAGCCAAAAGATAGGCATATTCGAGTATTTTTATAAATAAAAAAATTATTTAACTAATTTGTAGTTTTAGCGTTTAATTTAAATAATCTACAGTCGATTTGTCTTTAAAATCTACACACAATTTTCTTCAAATAATTTCCCATCAATTATTTAAAATATATTTTCTACCCATAAATACGGCAATTTATCTGAGGCTCGATTACGCACCATTTTTTTAAACTCAAAATCTAGCTTTTGTTTTACCTTTTCCTGTTCACACACAGAATATATGGCTGTTAAGTCGAAACGTCAGAATAAATGACTTTTTGGTCGAAAATATATAATATTTTATGTCTCAAAAAACCGAATAAATTATTTAAAGGGGCATTTTTCCACGATAACTATTTATTTTTTTTTGTTTGAAAATAAAAGTTGAGAGATCTTCTGGGATTATTCTTTGCTATAATTAGTACATCACAACCATTTCTAGCAATTTTAATTTCTCTATGATCGATAACTTATCACCGATAAGTGATAGTTTTTGTGAGTGGTACCTTTTTTCTTAGAAATCATTTTTGAATTCATTTTTAATAAAAACTTTATTTATATTTTTGTTGCCATAAAATTAATAAATGCCATTCCTGAAGAAGCCAAATTTCAATTACTCAGCCTAAATTCTTACTGTGACTACCCTTAAAACTAAAATTATAAATTCTGGATCTTGTTTTTGTTGACGCAATTCAGAGCGTATCTCCGGCGTCGCCGGCGATAGGTGAATATCCGGAAATAGGTGAAGGTTTTGAGCGAAAAAACTTTCACCTATCCGTCGGCACCTGCAGCGGGTCCTGCTTTACTATACAATTTGTATTTCCTCCATTTATGACTGATTTTATGAAAATTTCTAGAATTTTACTAGTTCAAACTATTCAGTTTTTTTCTTTGTAATTATTACTTTGAAAATGGAATAAAAATCTGAAACGTCGTAATTATTTGAAAATCAAATTAAGCTCATTTCTTCAATAAGATTTCAGTTTCCAGGTGGTTACGAAAAAAGTTTAGGGTTATCTAAAACCGTAAGACTCAAGGTTTGTCCGTGGTGGCTCAAAACAATCTGTCGCTGCTAAAAAAAAGTTACCAAAGTGTTTAATGTTAACTGAATTTCATAAGTCCAGTTTTTATTACAAATTTATTATCAAAATTTGATAATCAAATGTTCATTTTTTGTAATAATTTTTTTTGGGGATTTTTTACCGCTTAGGCATCTTCTTTCAATGCAACTTGTTACATGATGGCGATTTGGTCTCCTCGGATTTGAGTTTCATTTTTAATAGAAAAAATGCAAAATACAGATTTTTTTTTAAATGCATTATTTATTGTTATAAATCGTACTCCGAATAAAATTAATATAATTTAAACAAATCAAGTTCTCTTTATATTAGAAAATAATAGGATAAATAGTTGTTAACTCTTGGAAGTGTTGACTGTAAAACAGTGACAGCAAAAGTGACCCTCCGATCCGCCAACAGAAGCATAGAAAAAAAGGTGCCGCGGAGGACCAGAGCTTCTCAGGAGGCTCTACTTTGAGCGCTGTTTACAGGCAACTCGTAAGACATAAACCTTCAATCTGTTTTTCATCAACACGTTGAAGAGTTAAATTTTTAAACGAGAAAATTGTATTTTTAGAAATTTCATGTTTAATTCTAGAGAAAAACGTTTGAACAACAAGGTTTATTAAACCAAGTTATAGTACCTGATAGTAAGCTCCAGGAAATACATCTTAATCTCAATGACCGCGCAATGGTCTGTTCTACTCAATACTTTTGTTTGATTGATTATATCTGTTGAGAACCAAATATATTTTTTAATAAGTTCGAAATATTCATGGAAAAATAGCGTATTTAAAGGAAAAAATTTACAGTTTTTTCAATTTAATGGAATTATTTGATGATTATTACTATATTAAGGTAAATATAGTATAAGAGTGCTACTCTGGCATGATTTTCATACACTAAATATTGTTTCGAAACATTTAATTTTTCCATACCGATATCGAAAAAATTTTGCAAAATAGACTCAAAAGACTTTCCTAAAAACTAGCTAATTTCACCTTTTTATTCCATTTTCAAGTCGATATTATATCAGAAGTGAGACAACGGCGAAAAATGGCCTTTCAATCAACTCGCCATAAAATTTGAATCTATCAGCAAAAAAAATTTTTAATATATTTTCTGATCTAAATCACCTATTTCAAAAATGCATTCGAAACAAAGGGGACTGCGAACATTTTTTCTATGATTTTTGGATGATTCAAAGTTGCTTGAGCCCTTCAAAAATTATATTGGACTAATTATATCGGTTGATTTCAACAAATAATAATATTTTATTACTTTCAGGTTATCGCAGCGATAATATCGCTATCAAATAATAATTTATGACTTAATAAATTCGATTTAAAATTAAGACTTCTAGTCAAGACATGATTAACCCTCCGAAGGCCGCCTCGCGATTCGCGAAGCAAAGAACTTTTTGAAAGGCTCAAGTCACTGTTAATCAGCCATAAATGATGGAAAAGTGATCGCAAAAACTTTTCTTTCGAATACATTTTTAAATTTAATAATGTGAATCTTAAGGATGTGGGCGACGATATCTCAGCTTCACGTATAATACTTTTTAATACACCTATGTTGTAGAAAATTTTCCGCCAGTTTTTTAACTTAAGTTATAAGTAAGTTATAAATAAGATTTTTTTCGTTTTTTGAGATTTTTCAAAGAAAAGTTGGTTTTTCGGGGTTTGAAATAAAAGGTTTAAATCTGTAAATTTGAACAGTGAAATTGTTTTTTTTAAGAATTTTGGCGTCAATTTGAAAATTTGATTTTTTATTAATTAACTTTTCAATTTTGAACAAACGAAAAACAAAAACTCGTGATTCATTATAGCCTGTTGAAGAAAAATGGAGAAATTTAGCACCATCACATGCCGATGCACCATTTCAGCGGCCACTTGGATTCCAAATTTATAATCTTTCTTACTAAAGAACAAATCCGTAAACTTTTTGAACCCTCAGATTCTACTTTCGAAGCGTTTCTCTTCGTACTATTTATTTACATCCCCGCACAAAATACTTTTTGCTCTTACTTAAAACGCCTCCTATTAAATTATCGAGGCCAAAAAGTAACAAACAGAAATTTGAAAATTGACAGAATAAAGATTAATGGTAACCGATTAAGAGAGCATTGTTTCATAAGACGAGGGTGTTTTTATTAAAACTATTCGTGCAATAACTTAAAATAAAATGCTAAAAACTTACTTTGACAAAATCTTCTCAATTTCGCTTGAAGCAGCATTTTGAAAAAAAAATTTCAAGTTTTGCCGGGCCCTTCAAGATTATAACTAACTTCTCACTGCTTTTAGCATATATATTCGAAAGCTGTTGGAGAACTAATACCGATAGGTATCAGACTTTTTCGTACAGTAGTTCGTGTAGTTTTCGACATTTTTTAATCTCGCCATAAATTATTTGGCATTTTGTAATCTCAAGAAGTTACTTTTTTTCTTACAATTAATAAGGGTGACGATATTTGAGATTTCTCAGATAACTTTTTTGATTGCCCTATTTTGTAGAGAAATTTGTCACTGAGTTTTTTACCGCTACGCAGGATTTTTTCTGGATTTTTTGAAATTTTATTCCAAAAAAGTAGGTTTTAGAAAATTTATAGTTCAGATTTCCCAAAAACTTAAATTCACAAAGTCGGTTCCTAGCAAATTTGGGAGAAAAAACAGAACAAAATCTCCGCTCGGACCTAATACATGCCTTTGGCGGTGAATTTGATGCCACAAATTGAAAATTTTCTATATATTTTCAAAGGGAGTAGGCTTTTGCGTGAGGCCCCAAAACGCTGTTTTGAACCACTAAGGGGGCAAATTTTTTTGAAAAACTCTCCGTTCCGAGATGCGCATTTATATTTGAAAATTTTTGAATCGGCAATAACAATAAAGTGATAAGGAATGAATGAGGAGTAGGCTTTTTAGTGCTTTTAGGACGCTACTAACGCATTTCTGAGCGTAGGTTGAGGTATCACATGCTTTGAATAGTACTGGCACCTACCTTAAGAGTTGTACTACGTATTTGGAAAACAAAAATTTATTTCTGAAGCCAGGTTTTTCAGAAACTTCACTCGAAAATGTGTAAAAAAGAGCCCAATTATCGTCGCTCACATCCTTAAGTTTTACTTCAGAAAAAAAATTTTGATCAAAATTTGGATTTGAAATTTCAAATAAGCCAGTTTTTTGGAAAGTGTTGTGAGTACAATTTGCAAAAAACATTCGCCTTCTGGACATATCTGGAGCAGAAATATTTCTTTGGGAGTGAAATTTCAAAATATATTATTTCGATATTTGTATGGATTAAATGATATGTTTTGAAAAATCATCTCAGAGTGGTACTTTTATACCATATTAGCTTTAATATTGTGATAATCATCAAATAATTTCATCAAATCGAGAAAATTAACAATTTTTTCTTATAAAACATAATTTTTTCATGCATATTTAGAACTTATTTGAAAATATTTTTTGTTTCCCAACAGATATACTCAATCAGACAAAAGTTTTGAGTAGAACAAAGCACTGCGCAGTTATTGAGATAAACATACATTTCCTTGAGCCTACCATGAGGTAGTATCACGTGGTTTAATTAACCTTGCNTTTCAAACGTTTTTTTCTAGAATTAAACATAAAGTTTCTAGAATATGAAATTTTTTTCGAAAATTTAACTTTTCAACTTGATCATAAATGAAAAATTGAAGGTTGATCTCATAAGAGTTTTCTCGAAACAGCGCTCAAAGTAGAGCCTCATGAAAGGCTCTAGTGTCTGGGCGGAACTTATTTTTTTATGCTTCGGAGGGTTAAGAATGGACGAGTAATCGCTTAATAATCAGTCGTGGTAAACATTAGATCATTTCTGATTCAAAATGCGGTAAAAACATCGTGAATTAATTTTGATCATTTTTGTAATGAACGTCCGGACTCCGGACGCGTTGTTTTTCGTTAAGAATTGAATCAAATTTTAGCACACTTTAAATGGTTGTAGTTTGGTTCTTATAAACCTCTCAGAAGTATACTTCACAATTACCGCAACATCACTCAAATTAAAATGTTAAATTGATCGGAAGTCATTTTATAAATTTTTGGTCACTCGTTGAAAACTGACTTTTTATATGGATCACCCGCCCTCAGAGTACAAATCCTAAATATTTGAAAAATGCGAAATCTGATAATTTGATTGGTTGATCCTTTCTTAATCTGACCAATGAAATCGGCCTATTCCGCAATCAAGGGTTTTGATTGGGTGCTAATATCTTGCGTTGTTTGTATCATTCAAATATTTAGGACTTGTACTCTGAGGGCGGGTAATCCATATTTAAATGATTTCGAAATACCTCTTCATTTTTTTGTGATTATACAGTAAGTAAAATAACTTATCGATAACAACAATCTCGATTAAAATAGAGGGAAAGGACCCATTATTGGTGAAGTCATTTTTAGGCGCGTGCTCATAACATAAATCTCGACAATATTCTCTAGGTTTTATAATAAAACTTTTATTAAACTAAAAATGTAAATACTGTCGATATATAGAGATGAAATATTGTTATTTGGAAATTTTTTTTTGAGGAAAAACAACATCAAAAACTTATTTATAAAAAAAAATTCGTTATTTTGATTTCCACTGCTGAGAATTTCAAAAAATGAATGTGAAGGCATAAATGAGTATAAATTTGTTCGATAAAATCTAAGGCATGTCATTTTGAACCATCTCAGAGTACGATACAAAACAACTTGTATTGCCAACTTATTAGTTTTTTGTAGTTGAGATGGGTTTTAGTCAAATATTATATTATTATGGATATTGAATAAATCTCCATTTTTGTCATTTTTTCCAAAGTTTTTGCGTAAATCGAATTCTAACTCGAACATTGTATTTATTTTTCAAATTAATAGGTGTTGATGAAGGTTTTGAATAAATCAGGGCAAAACATCCATTCCAAGTTCGTGTCTATTTTTTATACCTGCTGCACTTGGTTACGTTGAACATGCCGGTGATTGATCCAATTTTGCGTAATTTGATTATTGATCACAGGTTTTATTGGTTGCACAGTATTTTGTTGCACAAGCTGCATGGGTTGCATTGATTGATAAAAAGCAGGATTTTGCACAGGATGTGGAACATAGTTGAAGGATGCCATCGATGGGTCTTCCCGTAAGTATACAATTGTTTGTATACTCGAGAAAAACGTAATGAAAGTGAGCGCTAAAAAATATATTCGATGTTTTTTGGAATTAAAGGGGGTTTTCGTTATGAAATGTTGTGAATTTATAAAATATTATGTTATTTATAGGAATTTTATCCACCGTTGAATTTTTTTCATCGCATTTTGCATCTGATTTTTGTTATAAGAGAAGCTGCAGATAGATATAATTATCATGTATTTTTACTTGTCAACTACAGTACCAGCAAAAATAAACAAATCAATTATTACGTTATTAACAAAGTTTGTTAAACAAACAAAGATTGTTTTTATTTTGAAAATAAAAAATAATTAAATCTGTTAGATAACCAACTGATTCTGTATGTCGGATTTTCAAAATAAAAATACACATGGAGTATGTCACATACTGTTTCTGACATACTGTGATAACGTATAGAAAGGCTTAATAGAAAAATCTAAATTTAAAAAAAATGAAGGACACTTTATTTTCATTTCTTAGTCGCTTTTGGGCAAAAATCAAGGTTGTAATAAAAAGTTCCATGCCGCATGGACCATGCGCAATACTAAAAAATACCCCTTACAATTGTTTTTTGTAAACTTCTCGAATCACTCACCGAGAAGCAAAGCACCGGATGTTACAATCATAACAGTAGCATCCCAAGATGTTTCATTTTTAAACACGAAATATTCGTCTACTCTTAAAAATGAAAACCAGTTATAATATATCGAAATGCGTTCCATAATAAATTACGAGAGCGTCAGAGGAATTCATACCATATTTTGAAATTTTCCAGGTTTGTAATTAGCCCGATAAAATTCATATATTGTGTCTTAAATTTTTTCTTTTTCGAACGTATCTCAACCACAAAATACAAAAATCCTGATTTTGCGCATAATCAAAACAAAATATTTCAATCTACATAATTTGTATTAAAAATTATTATTTTGATGGCAGCACTGGCCCGTAGAGCTTTTAAAAAATCCAAGTTAAAAAATCCAAAGGTCAAAAATAGAAGTTCTATTACTATTTTAGAATAGTAATAATGACCTTCGTCTGATCAAAGGTATTACTCAATTTTTGACAATGCTCAGCTTCTGAGCCTTAGCAGTCAAATCCCGAATGGTTTCAGAGCGCTTCCATGTAATTTGACATCCATTATAAATTCTAAAGATAATATCTACTGTCATTCATAAATAAAAAAATTTTGCCGGACAAAATTAACGATAAACGTTTAAAGGTGAAGTTTGATATGTAATAACTTAAATTGGGTATTAACTGTTAGATTCTTATATTCAACTCATGTCATTTAATTAAACTCACATTAGAATTTTTATCGAATTCAGCTGAAATTTAATAATAATTAAATTATGCGCTCAAAACTTATAAAATGACTCAATTATAGTCGTAGTGCCAAACCATCATACTTATCTATTCGCGATATCTATTACGGTGCTTGCTGGAGCTTTTATGCCACTTTATTAGCCAAAATTTTCATATAATTTGGCTTTTGAAAACAACTTATCCGATTAAGTTTTTAAATAGCTCAAACTGAGGACAAATATCTAGTTAATAATAAAATGAAAGAATCGGTCCAAATCGGACCATTTTCGATTTTTTCTGAGGTTACTGTAATTGTTTAATTATCAGTTTTTGTTTAATTCTTTAAATATTTGTGCTCAGTTTGAGCTATCTGAGATTTCAGAATGAGTCGTTTTCAAAAGCCGAATTAAATAAAAATGTTGGCTGAAAAAGTGGCATAAAATCTCCAGCAAGTTCCGTAATAAATATAAACTGAAATCACTCAAATTCAGCACTTTGAAGACCTAAAGAGAGAAACTTCTTCTTATACAAGACTTCAATGAACTTCAACTTTCTGATCTTTCACATTTAGCTAAGCTATGGTCGACAAGGGTACTTATCACATATGGAATTTATCTCATGGGCGAAATGAGAAATGTAACACAGGCTTGTACAGGAGAACGATTTTTGGTGATTTTCCGTTCCTTTTTTGTCTTTGCTATATTAAAATAGTATTTTTACAACGTTTCGAATTTATTATTCATCTTCAGGTAATGAGTGAAAACAGATTTGCCAAATTACTTTTGTTTCTCTTTTTTGTGTCAACTTTTCGTTCTGAAAAATATTTCTGTTTTCACTCATTACCTGAAGATGAATAATAAATTCGAAACGTTGTAAAAATACTATTTTAATATAGCAAAAACAAATATAATTTGTGCCTCAAAAACCCAAATTCAATTTTTTGTCTTTGTTTTTCCTTAGCCCAAATTTTCGTTCCGATTAATTCCATTTGAAAAGCTTGAATCACGCTGCCTGATGTTTTAGCTAATAACTGTAACTTTATTATTACTAGCAATTGAACTTAAAAAGTTTGGCAACTTTTGTGTCAAATCAACAATTCTGGTGGATTAAATTCCAACATTTTATATTTTAAACTATCTTTTTTAACAAAATCTCAAACCCCAAAGAAATCCAACGTCTTAAAATGACCGGAAAAAATTCTCTACAAGATAGCTAAATAATACTAAAGTCAGTTCAAATAATATATTATTAATGTCAAAAATTGAATTAATTTTTGTTAATATAAAATTAATTTGAAATTAAACCCCTCTTTATGCCCTAAAACAGCTCTATACAGTCTAAGACTATACTCCCCAAGAAAATTTCCGCTGACTAAATTATTTGTGACATGCATTTTTCTAGACTTTCAATTTCTGAAGTCTGATTTATTTTGTAAAACTTAATTATTCTGAGTAATCTTGAAAATGAATTAGTCAATTCGAAACTAGTAGATATCAATAAAAATGTTAAATAAAATTAATTGTTTAAAATAAAACAAAAGTCAGTTTCAGTCTCACAGTTTCTCACCTGTCTCGGTGGGAATCGATTAAGTTATTCCTTTAGAGTTCCTAAAAGATTACAACCTGCAAAACAGCAGATGTGTCACACATCATGTGTGACATTATAATTTATTTGTCGGCCCGCATTTCCGCGAAATAATTGTAAATAAAAATTAAATAATATTGAAATGTGCAAATTATCAATTATTTTTTTTTAATTTCATTATTATGATTATACTTCAAGGATTTTCACTGATTATAAATTCTACGATCCCGTTGTTTGCCTTTTTTGAATGAAAAAAAAATCCTACGTCTTAAAATTACCGGCAATTTTTTAGTTTTGAAATTTCTTATTTCGAATCGTCTTATGTAAAATTTATTTATGGTTAATGCTGCATTAATAATGCACTATCTTTTCTACCTTTTTTCTATCCGAAATAATAACAATTTATTTAAATTATACTATTTCATCTAGGGTGTCACCTCACACAACTAAATCGGAAACATAGATAAATGACAAAAAAAAAGAAAATAGCAATTAACTCCCGTAGTGTCTTTTGCGCCATCCGTGACGCAATGGTCTTTAATCACAATTTAGGACCCTTAATCATGTATGAATGAAAATTTACAAAGTGATCGATCGACTATTTGGATAATTGACGTTTGTGCGTTTTTTTTTC